>FIZR01019609.1:0-133708 GCA_900060175.1 Ferrisia virgata | reverse complement strand
CGAGAATCGTTTTTGTTTTCGTGTTTTTTTTTTTTTTTTTTTTTTTTTTTTTTTTTTTTTTTTTTTGTTTGTCCCAAATTACGAGAATTTTTTTTTTTTTCGTGTTTTTTTTTTTTTTTTTTAGTTTTTTGTTTTCTTTTTTTTTTTGTACAAACTTAACGTCTTCTGCTCGGTTTACTAGTCTGTTTATTGTAAATATATTTTTTTCTGTACGAGTAAAATATTGCGCTGGAATGCGATTAAAGTAGAGAATGTATTATTATTATGTTCAGTATTTTCGTGAATTTTTTCATTATTTTTATTTTACCGACTCTCGAAAACTACTTTGTGATTATTACAGAGAAAGATGACTGAAGGAGATAAAGTAAGACATAAAAGAGTGGAGAAAATAATGTCTAGAAGCGAGTCAATTTACCGTTACATTAATGGTGCCATGTAATCATTAAGTATTTTTTTTTTTTTTTTTTTTTACATTTAAGTATTTTTTTACGATAATCGAACGGAGAAAAATTATATGTTTTTATTATACCTAAAGATTTTGTTGGAAAATTTTTTTCTCACGTACAAAATGTGAAAAAAGAGTCTAAATAGTGCCGTGAACATGTCGATGTTTATTTTTAAAAATGTAAATTTGAGTACATTTTATTCCTATTTTAATGAACGTCGTTTTAGCAGTGAGTTTTGTATGTGATTATTTTTTTTCTTTTATTTTTAATTTTTTTTAAATGTATTCTATTAAAATCTAAATGAAATTTTCAAAATATTGTGATATGTACCAATTTTTTGTTTATGTCGTATTTCTATGAATCATGTTACGAATATGTTTTAAAAATATATACTATTATTTTTATTCGCTGGTTTGTGTTTTATTTTTTTTTAGTATTTTGCATCGCTAACTACCGGTGGAATCGGGCTCAAACTATACAAGCAATTGAACCAAAGCGACAAAATCGATGATTTATGGGTGCTATTACTTATTTTTATTATTTGTAATATTCGTAATGTTATTAATGTAACGCTGATTTTATGGAGTGAAAAATGTTATGAAATTTTAAATTGATTGCTCGAAAAAATAAGCAAGTTATTCCTACATCCTCCTTAATCGAAGTTTAAAATATGTCCGCGTTTGCTGAACTGAAATAACCATGTGAATAAAATTATGCGTTTTTATTCCGAACTCAACATTTACCTACGCAGATTCTGGGAAAGCTTATACATTATGTCATCAGTTTTTTTTTTCTAAAGAAGAGAAGCAGTTTTTCCTTTCTTCTGCAAATCCATTTTAAAAATCCAAACACTCGGCCAAATCTGATGTTTGAAAATTCTGGATCAAGGTAACAATAAACAGTGAAAAAGAGCAGTACGTAGTATCCCATATTCTCATCCAATATTCTAGTGGTACTATTAACCGAGTTGACCAAGTTATGTATAATTCACAACCGTTAATTCCATTTCCAACTCACTTTTTCAATGTTAACATTGATGAATAATCGGTTAGAATCGATTCCAATTATCTGAATACCCGATTGGCCGATTTTCTCGATTAATCGGAAGTTGTACAGCACTAAATCCTGGACACATTAAACGCCAAAATTAGACAAAAAAGTTCAAGTTTTGTATAAAACTTGCGATAAAAGTGTCTTTTCACTAATTTTAGGTGGGTCTTTGATTTGCAAATTTAATGATAATTTATGGGGTTCGAGATTAGTATTGGAAGTATGGATCATTTTCCTTACAAAATTCTCTTAACAACTGTCTGTACAGCGATACGTAACTAAGTACATAGAAATGAGCACGATAGTCTGTTTAATTGCAATATTGAGCCTCGGTTAACAGAATAAAAAAAATGTAAACAATATGCTATGAACCAATGAAATTGCTAGAAACCTACTCGATATTGGATTTTCAGCAATCTGATTGGTTCAGAATAATTATGTTTGTAGTGGTGAGAGTTCAATTTAAATCGAACGGACTATAAATTCGTGATTGGAGATTTCGTTTTACTAAAGAATCAACCTAAAAGATACGCTACGTTTCTGGAATTTTTTGAAAAAAAACGCTACGATTTTCGAGTTTTCTGTGTATGTATGTAAGTAGTTTTTATGATTTGCAACTTGAAACAATAATAAAATAAGCAAACCATTCAGCATGCTTTTTCAAGATTCAAAATTAGTTATTTTATTCTAGATCTAAGCTTTTTTAGCTGAATTTTTTTTCGAATTCATCGACTTCGCTGTAGTAGTACACTGTAGCCAAAAAATATCGTTGAAAATTAACGCTCAAGATGTGGAGGAAGGCGTACCCGAACTTGACGACGTTCTGAATTCGAATTTCAAATTTGTTTTCATAATTTGGTAAATAATTTGTTGAGGTACCAATGGTACCATATTGCAGTTTTATTGTCGCTGTATTTCTTGCATAGAATGCTTATATCATAAAAACTAAGCCAGCTGCTGAAAAACTAATCAGGTACAGACTAGACTGTAACTTGAAGTTGCTGATAATAAATCTGGTGATGATTTTTGACGCTCGAACTTGGTTGTAGATTGTGAAAATATGACCAATTTTCATCGCAAAATTTCGTTAGATACTATTTTCTCCAAAACGCTAAATACCAAGTACTCGAGATAAATTTCAAATTCGTGATAAGCAACTTTCATGCACCCAAATTTAACGTCACTTCGTAATAGAATAATTTTTGATTCCGTTGTCTCCTTGTAATTTACGCGAAATTTCAGCTTATCAGTTCATAGAAAATGAAATGTGCGCAAAAAGCATAATGGAGGGCCAAATTGATAATTAAAAAAAAATCGTGAACAATTAATGTTTGAAGTATTTAAGTGTATATATCACTTACCGCGGTTGATAGTAGGCTCGTAATCGGTCAGGATTTTTGGTTAGGTGATCACTATTGATAATTACCACGACATTTTAATGATTTCACCCACCCATTTTCGAGCTTTGATATGCTTAAAGAGGAAGAAAGAGATTAATTTTTTAATTCGAGTGAAAGTGTAACATTTATCCTTCATTATCATATACTTTTATTGAAAAATTATTTTTTTCTTTCAAAAATGCATCATCAAATTTTCATTTTTTAATGAAATATTTGTTACCGATACCCGACCGATTCCGATACCATCTAAAATTATCGATATTAATTAACAATATTTTAACAACCGTAATATTTACGATTCGACACGTCTTAGGTCAAAATATTGCACTATGCAATGCCCCCAAACAATGAAATTGTCTCTTAAAGATAGGCACGCAAACTACGGGAAAATTATTCGTTTATTTGGTTCGCGGATATGCATTTTCCTTGCGTATTCACTTTCTAAAACTTGAACTCGCATTATTAAAATTTTATTGTTTGGTTTCATTTATGAACTTCAAAGTTTCTCCTTTCCAGAAGTTAAACGCCGTTTCGAGTTTAACCATATGTTGAATAATTAAAAAAAAAGAAAATAAATTAAAAATATGCACTTCTAGCGTTGAAGTTTGAAGAACAAATCTCACGCTTCAATCAGGAATATTTTATTTGGTTTGCGAATCAATGCATACTTACTGCAATAAAATGATATCTTTACAACCATTTAACATGACAACTAAAATAAAAAAATGAAATTTTAGTGAAAAAGAAAATTTTACGTCATAGAAATGGAAACGAATAATGCAATACGTTGATATGGTTTATTAATTATTGAACTGAAACTAAAATATAATTATATTTTATACGAATGAAACGTAATAGACTGTACTAATATTTAATAAGGCAGTGTACACTTGGGCAGTATATACAAGTAACCGTACAAAAGTAAAAATTATAACAATAGAACTCAACAGTCACTCCAGCAAATTATTCTATCCTCGAAAGGATCAAAGCCATTTTTTATCAGAACTGATAAATACTGCAATCTCTGTCTCGGTTGAACAACATTACTCCTTGACAGTAATAAAGTCATCATATGAGCCGATAAATCTGCAGTCCAAGCACAGTACATAATTAACACGTAAGAGCTTCCGTCTGTGTCCAAAATAGTTCCTCGGAATTCACCTTAGAATGCAAATACACGAAATAAATTAACTACTATTATTTATCAAATTCTAGTGGTGTGTAACATGCTCATCACTTCATCTCACCTCCTAGAGGAGACTGAACTAGCCAAACACCTGGTTGTATTATCTTTGTTGGAAAATCAATCTCTGTTTCATCTCGAAGAAGTAATTCGGGTAATTTAAATTTCCAAATTTGAATCAATTCTGTTCTATTAACTTTAACTATTCTACCCTTAATACAGAGAGGACTCTCTTCGTACTTTTCTACGCTTTTATCCATAACCAGTAACGTAATGTGCCAATCACCTAAAAGCTACGCGATAATATTTTATTAATGTTTCGTGTCACTAAAATATTTTATAAATTTGAATCAATTCCTACCTCGTCAACAGAATTTGTGAAATTCGAGTGTATCATTGGACATGGTTTCATACCAATTAAACCTTGACATCTTATAGTTTCAATGAAAATTACACTTACCCAAACGGTAAAATATAAAACACTTTGAATCATTTTACAGTCGTTTTATTTCAAGAGGCACATTTAGAATAAAGTTCTTTGAACTAGCTATCGTATAATACGACGATTTCCGAAACATGTTATCATTCCTCGATAAATAAAGATGTCAATAATTCCCCAGGAAAGAGTTGTCGCGTATATGGATGCGATATAGAAAATATATTAAATATAGAACACGGCGATTTCTTTTGTTTATAAAAAACGGAAGTTTTAGATCCGACAATTATCAAAAAGAATCCCGTTTGTTCTCAATTCGTAATCACTCAATAGACTTTCTTTGTTTATAAATTAAATTAACGTAATACTAATACGTGAATTAACAGTAGCAGAGTATTCAAATTAATAAAATGAGAACGGTATATTGATTTCATTGCAGATCAGATAAATTGTAAATACTGCTTTTAGTGAAAAACTATGCCAAAATTATTGATGCAATTACAATGTATACCCATTTGATTGTTTGCATCAATTCATTACATCTTCCTACACCTAAAATAGTACACGAGGTTAACATTACGAACGATAAAAAATTCATTTAATTAAACAACTTTCGCATAATTTGAAACATAGTTTAAAGCTTCTTTTTTGACACTTTGAACGGTATTTTCATCTCCGTATTTCTCTTCAAATGCAATTTTTTTTGTAAACAACGTTTTCATTTTTTTAGCAGGTAACTTCAGAGAACATGCTCTTTCCAAAACGTTTCTAGGAACAAAAATTAACGAATAAAATTTCCTCAGACGAAATCTGTACACGAATAATGGAAATTTACCTGGCGAGATCAAGGGAATTTGATTTGATCAATAAATCAACGTAACAACTCCAAATATCAACTCGAGAGGGGTATGATGTTAAAATGTGTTCAAATAAAGTTTGAGCTTCTTGTGCAAACCCGTACTTATTTTCCAATAATGCGAATCGACTAATAAATGATACATCTAAAAGAAAAATATAGCGATCGCATAAACAAATGAACATGAAACAATAACAAAAAAACTTATATCTACAAATTATACATTATACTCTTACGTTCTTTCTTGGCCAAACTGGTTAATCCTCTTTGTAACGTAAATCTAGCCTTAGAAATTTCTTTAATTTTAAATAAACACTCGCAACAATGTAACCAAGAATCCAATGAATATTTGAATTTTTTTGAAATTTTATGCGCCAGCTGTTCCGCTTCCTAAATTAAAGATTTTAATTTAAAACCAATTAATGTTGATTTGCTTTAATAACGCTACGAATAAAAATACCTTGGGTTTGTTCGAGGCAACATAAATATCCAACATTTTCGAGTATATTTGGTACTCGTCATTTACTCGAGCAGCTTCCTCGAAACATTTATTCAAGCTCTCCTATGAACAAGTGAAAATCAAGTAAAAATAAATCATTTCGACATATCAAATAACATGCACTTTAAAAAATTCTAAACCTACTTTAGTTCCATACAAATTTTCAAAATTCAACATCGCAATCCAAATATTAATGATGTCTTGTTCTTGTCTGCTATTTATTGATTGAAGCGCTCTTTTGGCCGTCGATCTCACTTTCTCAAATTCCGTATTCTGAGATACATGTATTTTGTTAGAAATTAAGGACTGAAGATTCCTCAACTACCAGAATTTTACGAAAATGAATTACTTGTATATGAAATGACATATATTTAATCCATAATTTGGAATCATTCGGAGATCCCAGCAGAAGTCTATCAAACTGATCAGATGTCTGAGGATTTTCATCTAGTTTAAGCAATTCTTCCTCTTTTTCTCGAAGCCTCTTTTCTGCTAAGCGTTGCTCCTCCTTGGCTTCTTTTTTACTCACAACCTTTCTCTTCTCATCAACCTCTTTTTCATCTTCCTGCAAACAAATATGAATTAATTTTATAACAATCAACGAATGATTTTCGACAATAATCTTACAGATGATGATGTTTCTGGATCATTTTGTACAAAAGTATGTTGCTTGCCGTCCCAATCAAAGGTGTCGTCTTCAAGTTCTAAATGAGGTAAGTGTTTCTGTTTTTTTATAGATCGTTTTCCAATTGGCATTTTGACAATTTAAGGATTATAACAGTTGAAAAACAAAAGAAAAACACATTTCTTAGTTCCAATTTTAAATCAGTTTCGTGATATCACAATCATTCCTTCTTTTTCTTAATCCTGTGTTTTCCATATGTTTATCTTTAATTTTTTTGACTTTTCAGTTCTAGAAAGTCAAAAGCACAATAATTTAAAAACTCATAACTCGATAACAATATCGATTGTCGAATTGAAACGTTTGGCCATGTGCTTTTTTTTTTTAATTTAAAATATTAACTATTTTACAGTTTTTCCAAAAAAATTATTTTTTTCTCAAAAAGCAAAGTACCTAAAATTTAAACATTTGAAAAAAGGGGCTGCTACACATTCTTCTCTAAGGTGTCGGTTACTATTAGTTCAATTTCAACTCAATTCAATCATTTTTCGCCGAGAAATATGGGAAAATGAATGGGAAAAACTGAAAGCAGAAGCGAATAATCAGTAACAAAACGAAATTAAGTTCTGTGAATAATATTTAAATATGTTCGATACTGCTACAAACTCGTATCGTTTATTAAAACAATAAATTACTCGTTAATTATTATAAAATAACGATTAAGGATTTCAATTTTTTCAATTTTTTTACTGGCATACTTTGGTTATGCACTGACGAAAAAACGCAATAGTGAAAATGAAGTCTTACTTGACTTTCATTCATGATCTGTACGACCATAATTAACGTAACGCCCATAATCAAAAAGAAAAACATAACAATTAAATTAAATAGAATGCAACTTTATTTAAAATACATGAATTAAATTTTAAAAATTAAAATTCTCTAAAAAAATAAACAATATTAACATTAACATTTCACAGAAACTTATGCACTTCCTACTCATGCATTCATTCATTCAAAAACAATTTTATATTTTATAATTTCAAGAAAAATCTTCAGATGTAATTGGTGTAAATACCTATGGAAGCATAACATTGGAATTCACTGAAATAAATAAGGCATCAATTGCCTAAATTTTCTTAAACGGTAACAATTTAAAGGAAAGTGATATAAATACTAAGGAAAATATATAGTATAAAAATGACAAAATAAATAAATATATTAATAAGTGGATTAGGCCGTTCTTAAAATGATATGAACACCCGAAGCAGTTCGAACTGGTTCACTCAACTCTCCAACTTTTAACGCAAAAGCAGCTTCTTCAAACAAAGCTTGCATGGCTCCTCTCGGAAAAGGTCCTAGATCGCCGCCTTTCTTAGCAGAACTGCAATCTGAATATTTGGAGGCCAACTCAGCGAATGACGCTTTACCCGATACAATTTGCTCACGGTAGTCTGTAATTAAAATCACAGATTCCGTCATGCTCCCAAGTGTGATACTGATGATAATGATTTGTAAAATATGAACCAACCTGAAACCAATTTCAAAGCTTCATCTTCCGTTCTAGTGATATTTTCTTCTCTCCAAGATGATGGTCTTCGAGAGTCCCTATGTTTCACCAATAAATGACTACACTGAACTTGAGATGGACCACTGGATGCCGATGTATTTTCCGCTGGTTTATCTGGTTTATCCCACTGACTCTGTTTTGTATAAATGTTCAAATAATATTCTTGGCCTGCAGAACAAAATACAATAATGACTGATGGACCGATCTGTAGAAAACCATATTATCCCGCATAACAATAACGTTCGTAACCACATACCAGTCGATCTGCTGATTCTTTTTTCCCAACCGGCGGGTAAACGATCATCTGAACTCATTTCGTTGATATCGTATCGAGTGATTACAATTTAAACAATTTTATATCATGGTTACGAACAAATTAAATGAAAATTAAACTGTTCATCTGATATCACATTGGAAATGAAAATAATCAAAAGTAAAGAACTTGATATCAGAATTTTAAACTGCAGTCCGTACTCCGTGAAAAATGAAATACCAACCTCAAAAGAATAAACACTTTTGAACTAAACCGAGCAAGATATTTCACATTCATGAGATTTTCGCGAAAGCCAAGTAATTTTTGTAAAATTTCATTGTATTTTTTTACGTGTGGAAGAAAATGATAAATGATTAGACAAATTTTGTAATTTGTAACTGTAGTTCTTCTTGCAATTTTTTGTAATAATTTCTGGCGCAGTCATTTAATTATTTTGCGATCAGTTTTGATCAGTTTTCAATATATTTCTCTGATCGTTGTTTCGTTATATTATTTTCCTGTACAAATTTTGCATCAGGGTCTGAATATTTTTTGGTAAAAGTTTGTACGTAGCATTAACTCATATTTTCACGTATATTACTTATTTATTCACTGAACTCGATAAGAAAACAATATCAATATTTAGATTCAAAATGACGTCTACTATAACCGATATATTCAGAGCTGATCTGACCGATGAGTCTCGTAAAATGGAAGTTGATTATAGTTCAGCTTGCGACGAAAAAATTCCTGCATACAAAGAAATGGCAGCCGGTGGCAAATTTATCGAAGCTATTGATGGACTCCTATCGTTGGAAAAACAAACCCGAACAGTAAGAGGATCTTTTTTGAATTCGTGTTCATTCTTTCTTACTTATTTCACCTTTGTCAGGGTTCTGATATGGTATCCACCAGTCGAGTGTTAGTAGCACTTGTTCAGATTTGTTACGAAGCTAAAAATTGGACTGCACTCAACGAACATATTTCACTACTAGCCAAACGTCGTAGTCAGTTGAAACAGGCTGTCGTTAAAATGGTCCAAGAATGTTGCCGTTACGTCGACGAAATCACCGACGAAGAGATCAAATTAAAACTAATCGACACGTTAAGAAATGTCACGGAAGGAAAAGTATGTTAATTTAATATTCTCAAAATTTCTTCTATTAGTAATGTATCAATTTGTTGATAGATTTACGTCGAAGTTGAAAGAGCACGATTGACTCATAAACTAGCTTTGATCAAAGAGAAAAATGGTGATATCGCTGGTGCAGCTACTATAATGCAGGAATTACAAGTAGAAACGTATGGATCGATGGAAAAACGAGAAAAAGTATACATCATCAAGTACGCCATTGCTGAATGTCATGATTTATTTTTATTACGTAATATTTCTTTTGCACAGGTTGAATTGATTTTAGAACAAATGAGACTCACACTAGCAAAAAAAGATTATATTCGTACCCAAATCATTTCGAAGAAAATCAATATTAAATATTTTGACGATGAAAATCTGGCCGATGATGTTCAAGATCTGAAATTGAAATATTTCAGGTTAAATCCTAATCAACACTTCTGTAATTGCTTTCTACAGGAGAAAAATATCTAAACTTACATTTGTGTACAGATTGATGATCGAATTGGATGAGCAAGAGAGTAACTATTTGTCCATCTGTAAACACTATAGGGCTATTTTGGTAACCCCAAAAATCATCAATAACGAAGAAGAAAGAAAAGCTGTAATGAAAAATGTGGCTTTATATGTTGTATTGGCTTCTTACGACAACGAACAGTCAGATTTAATTCATCGTATATTACAAGATAAACACATTCAAGAAGTCCCAGTTTATAAGTGAGTATCATATTGAAATGACTGGAATGTTAAAGAAGTTTATATTGAATTCTACCTTCTATTTTCTTAGAGAATTATTGAACTTGTTCGTAAATCCGGAATTAATTCGTTGGGTGGGTTTATGTAACACTTTCGAGAAAGATTTAAAGCAGGGTACAACGAGTGTTGCTCCAACCAAAGTATTCGCCGCTGAATCTGAGTTAGGTGCTAAACGATGGGATGATTTGAAGAAACGGGTTGTCGAACATGTAAGAACGTTGATATAATCGATGTATCTATGTAGAAACTGGCGTATCTTGAGCACTTTTTGTAATACATTGTTTTTCTTACGCAGAATATCAGAGTAATGGCGAAGTACTACAACAGAATTACTCTATCTCGTATGTCTGAATTGTTGGATTTACCGCCAAAGGTACGTGTATATTTTAAAGTCTGATATCCGTTACGTGTATTAACTTATCGATTTTATTGATTATTATTAAGCAAACTTTTATTACTATTTTTCAAATTTTTGAAATTGGTCCAAATCTATTAGGAAAATTATTAGTTTTAATAAATTCAATCCTATTACAGGAAGCCGAGGAATTTCTTAGCCAAATGGTTACTAACAAAACTGTAACCGCCAAAACAGATAGACCTGCTGGCATTGTCAACTTCGGAATAAGAAAAGATCCCAATCAGGTTTTGAACGATTGGTCGGAAAATTTGTCGTCTTTAATGAAGCTCGTTAACAATACAACGCATTTGATTAATAAAGAACAGATGTTGCATAAGCATTTGTACTGCAGTTAATAAATTATTCTTATCGTTTATAAAAACGTTTAATGTGTATTATACAGAAATATTAATTTTATAAGGAATAAAATTTTGTAGCGTTGTTGTAAAACTATTTTGTTGCATTCGAAAGTGTTTCGATATCGAATGTTTCATAAATCATCGTTTGTTTTCACCCTAGAAAAAAAATGCAACGGGTGGGGAAATGATTAGCAATTTTAAAGTGATTTCTTCTCGAATTTTTCTCACGCTTAGTCATGGCAAGCAATTTAACCTTGGAATTTTACCACATTCAAACTATGAATAACGTACATCGTGCACAACAATCTGTGCGGTGGGCGTTTATAATCGTATAATGTACTCCAATTCTATATAAACGAGGTTGCTCTTGTGTAGGAATTATTTGTTGTAACCTGCAAGTACATACACAAATACGCTCATGATTTTTTTTCTTACGCAAAATAACAATAAATCAGGTTTTACCAAATATGTACGAACGTCGGCTTATTGACTGCGTATGAATTTCATCAATTACGATGTACTACTGAATTTAAATATGCGTATTTATATTTTGATTTTCATCTTTTGACCTTAATAACTTTGAAATACCGATATCAATTCAAATTCGTTGATATTACAAACTGAAACAGTTCAAGAAGAACAGATTATCATATTTTCTTGTACCTTATTGAAGATTTTGGATATGAAAAAAGTATAACGCTGAAATAGAAATGGTAGTCTGTTCAGTTTAAATTGAGCTCTGGTTATTAGAACAAAAATGTAAACAGTATGCCATCCATCAACCGATCAAATTGCTAGAGATTTGTTGGATATTGGATTTCTAGTAATCTGATTGTTTTGTAATGATTATGTTTGTAGTGTAGCTAGAAAGGAAGACTATTCCACCTCACATCTACTCAGCAAGGCTTCAACCTTTATGACTATGCATTTAATCATTTGAAGATTGTATTATAATTTATCTCAAAATTTTTAGTATTTTGTTCGTAATGAGTTCGCTGACACTAAGATCAAAAATTACTATTTTTCAACTTTTCGCAATTAGTTCCCAATTACTTAACTGAGAAATATTTCAAACTTCCATTGAAACTATATTGAACTTTTAATCACTTGAAGATAACTGTACGTAAGGGTATCAACACGCTTCTCGCTATCAAATAGCACCCGCATTGAGAATCAGCTTCTTCTGAATTCTTGCGAGATGTTATAATTTGCAGTAAAAACTTTTCAATCCCAGCAGAGGAAGATTACATAAAAATATACATGGTTTGTACAATTCTACTACAAACATAATCATTACAAACCAATCAGATTACTAGAAATCCAATATCCAGCAGATCTTTAGCAATTTGATTCGTTGATGGCGTACTATTTAAATTTTTGTACTGATAGCCAGGGCTCAATTTAAAATTAGTAGACTAGCATTTCCATTCCAGCGTTAATGCGGTTCACAGATCTACAAATATCATTGGCTCCTTCACATAGCAGTAATTATAAAATCGCTTGAAACACTTTTGAACAGGTAAAACAATACACAAAATGAATATTCAATGTCTCCAAATGTTAAAAAATTGAAAATACGTATCTGGCTCGTATGATTCAAGGATATTTTTACTAATATCCTTGCATAAAGCTGTGTAGTGATCTATCGCCGCAATGTCAAGGCAAAGTAGGAATGCAAGTAGAATGAAAATGCGTTGTAAGATAATCTACGGTTTAACGAATCAAAGTAAAAATTTCCATACAATGTGCTCGCTCAACGCTCGAGTTCAGTGATCCAAGTGAATTGTTGGTTTATAACTGATTAAAATTCACGACAAAGACATCCACTATACATAAGAGGAAAAAATCAACAAATTCCAACGTTCAACTCGATCTTTTCACCATCGGTATAAAACCCCATTGAAAAAATATGAACCATTAACGTACTAAATTAAACACATTTTAATTACTGGAAGAGTAAAATAATATAACAAAAACAATGTAATTATATGTGTATGTACATACAAAAAAAAAAAAAAAAAAGAAAAAGAAAAAAGGAGAAAATTATCTCACCATAGAAACACGAAAATTATTACGGTATTAATTAAAGGAAATATAATGTTGTAAGGTGAGTTGTATTGTAAGACTCGATTTTGTTAACATAAAAAAAATGTTACATTTCGCTATTTGCAAAAAAATGATTTCTTCAAAATATTCGCTCTTCTCGTCGAAAACATGGTACGTGCTTAAAAAAAGCCTCAAAATTAGGTCTGACGGGAGACAAAAGGGAACATCTACTGCGATACCCTTGATTCACTACTTGGATTGACCACCGCCGTCGTTGTTTTGATTCTGAGAATCATTTTGTTTGGTAGATTGATTGTCGACTTCCATCGGTTTATCAGTTTCAGCCGACGATTCATTTTGATTATTTATCTCTTCATTTAGATCTGGTTGTTCGGTGGGAGTTGGTAAAGGTACTTTACTTTCTAAAGAAGAGATAGCTTTTTGTATAGATTTAATAACATCTTTGCGAGCAACTCTCAAGTTCTCGTTGCCTTCAGTTTCGATCGTATCTAACTTGATTAGATTTCTAGTAAGCATTTCATCTAAATATAAGTACTCTTTTTCAGTACGCGAGGTGCCACTGAATTTCTCGACGTGAGTCGCCAATTCGTCTACTTCTTTCTGAATTTGATTAATTCGAGCCATAGGATCGAGCTTTTGAATCGGCGGCGGTGGCGGCGGTTTATCAGCTTGCTTAGGCGATTGTTGCGGCTCTTGTGTCTTCGGTTTGCCACTTTTAGTTTTCTCCACATGGACGGGAATTTGATGTTGTTGCTGAACAGGTACCTCTTGTTTAGGTCCGTTAGTCTCGACAGAATTATCAAATTTCCTTTTGATAGGAATTTGCTGTTCGTGCTGAGAAGGGAACTGATTGGTAGATTGAAAGTTACCAGCTAAGTTTTTCGGTACTACAGGTTCAGATCGTCCTTCCACAAAGATAGGAATATGACGTACTTGAGGCTGTTTGCGAGCCGAGTTTGGTGTACCGGGTTGAGACTGTTTGCCTTGCTCGGCGGTCGATTCTTCGTATGGGTTGACTGGAGTTATTTCTATTTTGGATGTGTACCTTTTAGGCTCTTTTGTATCTTGCTGATGTTCATTCATGACTTCTTGGCCACTCAACTGGCTGCCACTCGATGATTCTTTAACGGGTTTTTGATTGGAATCTACTTCCGTTTCAGTTGGCTTACTTTGCGAACTACTTGGTTCGTCGTGGTCGATGACGGGTTTCTCAACTGAAACTGGTATCGTAAAAGCGTTATCCCAATTTGTGTTCACGGGTTCTTCCCATAAGGGCCGTTGCAGATCGCCAGCAAATTCTGGATGTTTCTTTGCCAAATCTTCAAGATGAGATTTTATACCAGGATCTGATTTCTTCCCGAAAATGTCCTCGTTTTTAAACGGGAATCCGTCCTGAAAAACAAACATTCGATTTTACCTCGTTATCATTTTCCGAATGATGAAAAAAAAAACATTAAGAATGATGTAAAAAAAATTTGTTAACCTTCAGCAAGATAAAATCAAATAACAATTAATTACTCAAGCAACGAGTCTACAAAAGCACATCTTTTTAATTAACAGTAAGTTATTAAAATGAGGAGGAAACATTTTGAATCAAAACAGTATAAGCTTTCGGTTCAACAGAAGCACAAATTAATTTACTTTAAAACGAACCATAACTGAACATTTCTTTAAATATCGCAAAATTAAAAAATACTTACAACAACATCGCTCGCAATATCGTGATTCATGGTAAAAAATTAGTAACACGAGTAAACAAAACAAAAATGAATGAAAAAAAAGGCGACAGTCAATCGAAACAAATCGAAAATTCGAAAAATTATCGTATTTTTATATCTGTACAAAATGGACTATTTTTGGTAGAAATTTCAGTGTAAAATCGAAAGTTATGTATTAAATACAATATGTACCGTACAAGTCTGGTACCAACACAATCCATGAAGGGCATAAGCAAATTACTTCAAAATATGGAGTCATCGCTCATCGACGCGATGACGCGAATTAGATCTTTTTCATTAATATCGTACCACTTACGACACGAGCCACATAGATAGGTATACCGATGTTACTAATTCATACAATGTAGCAAACCAGAGCAAGTTTATTTTTAGACGAAATTAACAAAATGACGGGAAAGAAAATCACTGAAAATTGCTAATTGCTACCAATCTCAACTACAGAGTTTCTCACTTTCTTTTCTAATTCTAATTTCATTTAAATGAAAATTAAGCTTTGAACTCTAAAGTTTAAACACCTGATAAGGAAATGAAAAAATGTATGACTTAACGGTAAACGAATGTGTGGTTCTAACGATTAAAAACTGATAATTCAACACCAATTACAAACGAATGCTGAACTGATTGCACCAGTTAGATCAAAGCGATGTTTTCGACGTTTTTCTTCATCGCGAATGTAACATTGTTTCACTTTCAGTATGCGTATCACAAACGAAATTTAAACAAGATACGTCATGATCTCATTACTGTCAAGCATCTGGAACCTTCTTCGGGGTGAACAGTCACAATCGAAAAATTTCCAGAAAGTGTGAAATAACTTGGTTCTAATCAAAGCGAACGTAGGCAAATGAATTTTAAATAATGAACATTTAACCAAATGAAATTGAAAATGTAATAACATAATACTTGTAAAACTCAAACCAGAAATAAAATAAATGAATGATGATGACCTATAGTAACCTAAGCTCATAAGACGGTGTAGCAATCGAAAGTTCGAAATAACGTGACTCATGCATGATGAAAGAACGCTGAGATGACACCAATTGTAACTTTATTTTTTATACTTGATTGTCTCAACTTTTCAAGTATTTTTCACCGATAAAACACATGCACCGAAAATAATAATATATATAATAAAGTTGGATACAGATCAAACGCTTTACGAATACATATAAAGAAATAAACGCAAGCATACCAACGAACGAAACTTTATTCGATAATTACAACCAACATGCAGTATAACACCGTTTTTAAATTTATTCGATTCATGCTACAGATACGTACAATAAGTACAATAAAGCAAAAGCTTAAAACAACACAACTACACGAGAAAAATTCAAAACAAATACAAACGAAAGCAATATTACACACAATAAGCAAAATGTGGAATAAAAAAATATTACAAATGTAAGATGAAAACCTTTATAAATGCTAATTTTTTTTAAATCAATACCTTACCCGTCTAAGAGTATTATCGAACCACGCTTTTTTACTATTTTCAAAGTCTTTCTTAATCTCGTCGATTAATTTGCTGCCCGAATTATTTCGTAAGTAGTCTTTCAAATTTGATTTATCACGATCACGAAAAGACATAGTATTTTAACACAAAGATTGAACTTATAATTTATGAAAAAACAGAAGGCAGAGTCTCAAAATTACTTTAAATTGAAATTTTAAAGTAAACCATCAAAAGCTCAATTTTTTATTTGATATTGAGTGACCAAAATAAAATGTTGGGAGAGATTGTTGTCATTTAAAACTTGGGAGCAGGCTTACACTTCGAATAAAAAAACATGAAAAATTTTAAAAAGTTATCAATATTTTAATAGTGGCTATACTGGAAAGTATGACTTTTAAATTTAGTTAAGATTATCGCAACATGAAACACTGCTTATTAAAAAAAATTCAATAATATCAACTAGCACTTCTAGTGACATGATTTCAAACTAACCTCACTAGATTGTGATAATTCTGGCTAAAAATTACAACCTTAAATTTAAATCATATCACCAGAATTTTAATTTTTTTCCCTCCAATTTTCAATGGTTGTTCTCAATTTTTTTCCAAAATTTAAATTTTGTTAATTTTCAGGATATCAATTTTGTATTGTTGATTCTTGATTATAATATAATTGATGAAGTTTCAGTTATTGGCTTACTAAAGTATTATTGTTCATTAGAAAAATGGCGACATCGAAAGAATTTTACGATGGATCTGCTGAGAAGACACTAACTGATTCTTTCGAAGATTTCGAAAGAAGACTGTGTGCCATTGAATACGAGACTCAGTTTTATGGATTTTCTCCGTTCGCATATTATGACTTTTGTAAGTTATCATTTTTATGCTTGCATTTATGTGAAATTTCTATTTTGCTAAATCTATCAGTATTTCTGAATGTTCCTTGTGTTCAACGTCCAGTGAAGAAGTTCACTTCGAATCTTATTAAAACTGAATTAGGAAAACAAGGAGTCACAATATCTAAGCAATTGAATGATGCTGAAATTATGAAATGCCAATCTGCAACAGAGAAATTGATTCAAAAAACTGATACCCGAGTGGAACAAGCTTTTGAAAAAATTGAGGTATAATTTTAGATTATCTTCATGGTTTGATATGATTATAATGCTATTTATCATATAGTCCAAATTTCTGAATGTATTTGCAATTCCTCCGAACATATTATTATCTGAAGATGAAATCCAAAGGAAACAGTACACCGAAGAAGATGTGAAACAAATTGATGCTGAAATACAGAAGCTTGGAAATCGATTTAAAAGAGTTCGTTTATAATTAACACGATCATTCGTTCTTTTATCTAGTAAACAAACGCATTAATACAGTATTGTAACTGATGGTTTTAGTGTTTATGTCTTGAAAGCTTTTTGGAAGAAGAACTTGAAGAATCTATGGCCTTGGATAACATTGAAAAAGAATTAATGAAAGTGGAAGACAGAATATTGAATAAATTGAAAAATAAGCTTGTATCTAAACTTAAATCATGGAAAAGTAATGGAGAAATCTTGAACGATTATGACTCTTTGCGTGAACTTTTTAGAAAAGTAGTTGTACAAGAAACATAACGCTCTTTTAAATTTGATTACGGCTGACGAAAAGCATGAGAATTCCACGACGATTTTTTTTTAGAATCGTATCTTAATGCTTTGATGACAATTGTAGTCGAACCAATTTAAAAAATAGTGAAGTGTTCAGTGATCTGTATGGTAAAAAATGTAATTTTATGACTTGAATTGTTTAGTTGATGTAGTGATGATATGATTTTATTATAATTATAAGTGGTAGATGTATTTATTTCTTTTTAAAAGTGTCGCTATTAAATGACTACTGAAGTATGCAGCTTTAAATGCTGTTTTATTTTAATTATTTGACCAATAGGTATTCTGTACTTTGCGATTAGAAATTTCGTACGTGGATGATCAGTTCCAATTGTTTTTATTATTACTGAAATTTTTCTATAAAACCAACACAGAACGTAGTTGAAAAAGTGTCAGAAGTCAAAAAAATGGTGATTCATGACATCGCTAATTCGCTATCGCCTCCTCCAAATAATTATCACCCTGCCATAAGGAAAGGGTATTTGGGTATTAATTTAAATGCTTGTTTTGTATATATTATTTCATTTATTTTGAAAATCAAATCAATCGGTTTACGCAATTTCCAGCAATATGATAATATGTATTATCATTACATTATTTACATTATGTAATAATTATTTTTAAAATTTTAAAACTCCTGTGAAAAAAAAACAAATACTAATACCCTTTTTTTATGATAGAATGCGTGTTGAAAATTTACTTTCCGTTTTCCTTCATATCATCTGTCAACTCTTATCAGATTTGCCGAAAAATGGGTTCAGTGAGACGATTTTTTGAAGTATTTGGATTGTCAAGAACTGTAACCGACTTTTATTTTCTCAATTTTCGTTAAAAATCATTTAGAAATATGGTGTGAATGTGATTTGCCTATTCTGATGTAGTGGGTTCTTCGCTGGACGAAGAACGAGGATTTGTTTCAATTTTAATTATAATCATCTTGAAAAATACGGTAAGCTTCCAATTGAGCTTATTTTTTTTCTATAGTTGTATTCACCAGAAGTGAATAAAAATGAAAAACGTTCCGATGAAAACATTTATTCAT
Source organism: Ferrisia virgata (assembly GCA_900060175.1). Classification (NCBI taxonomy): domain Eukaryota; kingdom Metazoa; phylum Arthropoda; class Insecta; order Hemiptera; family Pseudococcidae; genus Ferrisia; species Ferrisia virgata. The sequence goes on along the minus strand of FIZR01019609.1, from coordinate 114,791 downwards.
ATATTTCTTGTTGATTTCAGATCATTTCGAGAATGTTTCCTAAGAAAGATGAGGACAAATCTTTCAAGGGGTTTTTGCATGAGGAAGAGTTAGGTTTCATGTCCATCGATTCCTTCACAGATGACTGTCGAAAATGTAAAGTATTTTTGCTTTCGCATCATCATGCTGACCACATGCGAGGATTATATGGTTTTGTGAGAGAACTTCACCAGTCTTCCGATAAGTTTATTTATACTTCGGCACTAACTGCCTTATACTTAGAAAACAATTATGGAATTGACCCGCTGAAAATAGAATCGTTGCCGTTTCATAAATCATTCGTAGTACACACTTTGGATGATGGTAATGATGTTACAGTAACATGTACGCCAGCTGGCCACTGTCCCGGATCGGTTATGTTCGTAATAGAGTATCGTAATAGAAAAATTTTATATACCGGTGATTTCCGAATGAATTTATCCGAATTTAAGGAAAGCCAGAAATATTTAATGAAATCTGATGGGTGCTGTAGGGAGATTGATTCTCTTTATATTGATTCTACTTTCGCACTTCCTAATAAAATGCCCCATCGTGACCAATCGCAGGATGTGATCTTGAAACTTGCTGAAGAATGGTTAATGGATTTAACCAGTAACAAAAAAATCATCATTGATATTCACACCTGTATAGGTGGTGAATATCTATTTGTATCTTTATCGAAACGATTCAAAACTAAAATAGCAGTACATGAAGACGAATTCGCCAAGTTTTATGATGCAGTTGGAGAACTCAGATCCTATTTTAAAGTCATTAAAGATATATCAAAAGAAAACGATTGGTTAATACATGCCTGTCGTACTAGAAGAACAGCATGTTGCGAAAAACTTGGAAATTGTCTTATAAGATTAATTCGACCCTGCGCGTTGAAATTTTTCCAAGAAAATCTTTCTAATCAAAAGTGTTTGAGTGGAGTCCCTTACATCGAAAAAGAATTGAACAGTGGAAATATACGCTCGCATGTTCGAGTTTATTACTCTCATCATTCCTCGTTGGAAGAATTGCAGGATATTGTGCAATTTGTAGCACCCAAAAGGTTATACTTGAATACCGTATACATTGGTCGTGAAGAAGAAATGAGAGCTGCGTTATTCGTCTCTAAACCAAAAACGACCCTGAAAGAATTTGCTTTCACTGGAGTTGATGTAAAAAATGAAGGAATCCGAAACCTATCTAAGGAGGAATATGAGATGAGGAAACGACGACGCAAAAGCCTTTTAAACGATTTGAATCTGTTAAACGATTGAATTGGTATTAATATTTCGTAGTGTTTTATGATTTGGCGATTAAATCGCTTATTTACCTGTAGTCACTTATTAATGATATCAAATGGATATATTCTCTTCTTAATTTGTTTAATATTTTTATACATGGTTCGACGATCAAATCGTTTATTAAATTACCATTACTTTCACGTTCCATTTTAAATCGAGCTGGGTTCTTCTTGATTACTTTCATATTATTATTTTTGAACAAACGATTCCATCGTTTATTTCAAGTCGTTATATATTTTATTTTAAATCGATTCGAGTTTTTCTCTATTGGTGCAATATTTTTGTGCAGATATGTCATTTAGCGACCAAACTGCTCAATTTTAATTATATTATAAATCCCATTTTGTGTGTTTTTGTTTTGATTTCAATTTGGGGTTATATTATTTCTAAAAATATTGCAATCTATTTGAACTACACTGCCCTTATTATAATTTTTATACGAATATATTTTATATAGTTTTATTGAACATTTCATGTGTATATATATCTTAATTGTTGTTATTCTGCATTTACCTAAGTGAATGAAATATAATGTTTCTGAGTGTAGGAATTATTAAGCCTTTTCTCTTTTTCGTTTGTATTATAGCCACTAGATCCTAAGTGCAATACGAGTAAGAATAGTGATGAAAAATTTAAAAATAATTTTCAGAACAAAACGTCACTTACACATAGTACGAACTATGTACGTAGGTACCAGGTTAGTAGATGGATGAGTATGTATCAAATTCATCTAGTGCACTATAGTCAAAATTTGAGTACCATAATTGTTTTCACCCTGTGATTTTTTAATTTTCTCCATGAAAATATGAAACTAAAATTTTTGAGTGAATTCGATTCATATGAACTGAAATCATTGGTAATGGGTAATCGCTATGATGATTCATCAATAATCATTATTTGTTCATCAGCATTTCATCAATAGCAACATCGCTCAAGTTGATCATATGTATCTAACAAATTCTGATAGACTCTCGAAACTCGGTGCCTTTTATGCTATTTTTTTTCCAAATTACGAATTTATATAATTTTATCCTCCCAAGAAAAAATAATGTTTGAGTGTGTAGTATTACTTTTCCATTGCTTTCCTCAAAATGCGCAAAACATTTGGATATCACTGAATAATAAAACCTCTCCCTCATCCCTTCTTTCCATTCTATCGATTCAATGAACCGTAACATGGCGTACGAAACGAAATGAAAACGACAGCAATTTACATGTACTATATTTCGGTTGCTAGTTACGTAAATGGCATAACTTTTTACGTATTGAAAATTCAGGTGATTTTACAAACACACTGCTACGAGTACCTATGTGAAAATGGTTTGAGAAATAATGAAAATTATGGCTACCAATTTTGGATACAAAAGAGAAGCTGTGAGAGTTAAAGCAATAGTAAGTTTTTATTATCTTTATATCACTCCATTCTATTCATAACCTAATCATGTTCATTCTCATTCACCGTATGTTGAACTGGAGAATTCCTCAAATCAGCTTTTTCGAAAAATGGGTCACCGGTAATGTGTATATTTTTTTCAGAAAATCGACGGTAATTGTATGGCAGAAACCAGAAAGTTCAGTGTTGATCCTCAAATCACCACATACGATGTATTACGAAGTATTCTATCCAAAGCTTTCGATATCAAACTGTAAGTAATATTTATTGTATATACAGTGTGTGAAAATTTTTTTACTCAGTTTTTTTTTTTTCCATTAGTGATTTTACCGTATTCTATCGTGCAATAGATGATTATAACCAAGAAACTTATTTACCACTACTTTCTGATTGGGATCTCGATGCGGCTTTTCTTAAGTAAACGTATTCCTATTTTTAGTATTTTCTATCATAATTTGAATATTGTAAATGTAACCATTGTAATGTACGTTTTGCAGTGCTGCAGACCCATGTCTTTGCTTGAGGATAGATATGAAAATTTACGAAGAAGTAGGTGAAGAATGGAACACTGCTTCAAATTCCTTGTCTTGGATAACAGACAGCAAAATACCGTTAAGGTTACAAGGCATGATAATGAATCATGTAAGATGCATTAAATCGACTTATCCTTATCAATGTCTTTTTTTTCAACACCGTAAGCGATATTTTCAGGTGGAGAAGACCGTTAGTATGTTTCGTGGTGCTTTAAACTTTATAAAAGATATTCAACAAGCTCAAGAAGCCACAAATCAACCAGTTTTTGCCCCTTTGACTGATGCAGATTTTAGAGAATACCTTAATTCTGTGGGTCAATTGGTCAAAGTCAACGAATTCAAAAACACTATTTATTTTGGTGGAGTAGAGCCGAGTTTCAGGTATGTACTTTGTATATTTGAGAATTTTTTTGAACACTTCGAGTTGCTGAAATAGAAGTACATAAACTTCGGTTTTTCGTAGGAGAGTGATATGGAAACATTTACTAAACGTGTATCCGAAAGGTCTTTCTGGTAAAGAGAGGATGGAATACATGAAACGTAAATCTCACGAATATGAGCAACTAAAAAATGCCTGGAGAAATATCTCAAATGACGAACAGGTAAATTGAAAATTGTTTCGTTTGTTGAAGACTCAAATTATGAAATCGTTTGTATTGCAGATGAAAGAAGAATTGAGTTTCGTTACCAGCATGGTTAAAAAAGACGTTTTAAGAACAGATCGTCAACATTCTTTTTATGCTGGCAAAGACGATAACCAAAATATAGTCTCTCTATTCAATATCCTCACCACGTAAGCTTATTTAATTATTAATATTTGGAAATCTATATTTCAACGACATGATGAAGAGATTATGGTTGACATTTCAGATACGCTTTAAATCACCCATCAGTCAGTTACTGCCAAGGAATGAGTGATTTAGCGTCTCCACTGCTAGTAACGATGGGAAACGAAGCTCACGCTTATATTTGCTTTTGTTCACTGATGAGACGTCTCGCCCCAAATTTTCTCATAGATGGTGTTACAATGACTCAACGTTTCCAGCATTTAGCTGATGGGCTGTTGTTCTATGATCCGACATTTTACGCTTATTTAAAAGCACGTCAAGTTAGTCATGAATTTTTAGTTTGAAAAAACGTGTTAAATTATATGCAGTGTGTCACGAAAGTCTGCCTACCACTCTTGACTTTTTATCAGATAAAATTAATAACGATATAACTTGAAATGGTGTGAAATTCTGATGTTAAGAACTTTCAATATCGATTTACAAGATTTGATTAATACTTGCGGAGTTTTCAAAAGAATGATAGTAGTATCCATCATTCAAATTAGTTCAGTAACTTGTTCTCAAGAGCTTTCATAATAAGTGAAATCTCAAAAGTTATTAGTATGAGGAAATGATTGCGTTTCGTGACACACCGATGTTCTTCATAAAATTAGTCTTCTATTGTACTATACGATGTGATTTCAGGCGGACGACCTACTCTTTTGCTATCGCTGGTTATTGCTCGAAATGAAACGTGAATTCGCCTTCGATGACGCTTTACGTATGTTAGAAGTAATGTGGAGTTCATTACCTCCGTCAGAGCCTTCCGGAGATCTACCTCTCTACGAGGTACGTTTTTGCTCCGACTCGCAATTCCCTCCACCTCCTAGTCCTAGTCCAAGGGGAACACCTTATACCAAAGTTTGTGCACTACGACGTCAAACGTCATCCGGTAAAGCGCTAATGATAAATAGAAGCTTAGACGAATCGGTAATAGCTAAACGTCGATTACATAATGCTTCGTTCAACAATGCGAAGAAATTCAGCAGTCTCGATGACACGGCATTCTTAAGTAATCGTTACACATCAAAGAATTCACTGGCACCGAGTTTAGCGCCATCTCCAGGCTGCGTATCCGGTTCGGTATTCAATTACAGCTCTAATGCGACGACCACAGTAAGCAATAATAACGAAAAGAAACGATTACTTTTGGATGTTGTGAGTAAATCGAACACCGAAAAAGATCTTACCGAAGCTGCGCAGGCTGCTAATAAGAAAGTTAGAAATTTCAACGAATTTTTAAAATTGGAAAAAAAAATAGCAAAAAAGAAAGCTATCAAGGAAGCAGATTCCAGCGGTGAAATCCCTTCCGATAGTAGTCCGTCTCCCGACGATTCAAGTGAATACTATCCCATGACAACGTCGATCACACAAAAACTGAGCCAAGACTTGGAGAATCTTGAAAAACAAGTATTCAACGTACAAATTGATAATGCTGACAAATGTGCTGAAATCGAATCTAAAAATATGGGAGAAGAGGTATTTGTTTGGGAGAATCCTCTGCAAGACGACACTGCTCAAGATCTCTTAGCTAATTCAACCAGCAGTACTGACAGTAACGCCGACTCTTCGAGTACAAGTGACGATACTGCTGTGGAACCATCATCATCGTCATCTTGTAACGGTAAACACCTCACCAATGATTTTGAATTCGGCAGCTCGTTCAAAAGTAAAGATAAAGTGATTTTGCCGGGACCGACGGTTTTCGGAGGTGGTAATCCGTTCCTAATGTTTTTATGTATCTCTGTGTTAACGCAACATAGAGATATGATTATGAAATCTAATTACGACTACAACGAAATAGCTATGCACTTTGATAAAATGGTTAGAAAACATAATGTGAATAGGGTATTAAATCAGGCTAGACTGATGTACGCTGCCTATTTGAAACATCACCGACAGAATTATCTCAAAGTGTAATTTATTACGCTCAGCACAATAATAATATTCCTAAACGGGTATTCTGCCTACCAATCTTATTTCTCTTTCTTTCTCTTCTCTATTCATCAATGTGTATATATATATATTTGCTACCTACATTACGAAAATCAATCTAGTGAATTGCTGTGATTATTTAAGAAAACAATAACTTGATGGAAAGTTATTTTTCAAATATTGGTCAGCTCTGAAAAGCGTGTTCAATTTTTCTAATATTTTCATACTTGAAATAAATTATTTTTTTTTAACACATATACCTAATTTAGTATCAAAATAATGAATATTCTCAAGAAACTAGATGTAGTCATTAATTGAATTTTCGATTCAACAAATTCCATAATAATTTGAATTTTTCAAGTTAATGCATTAGTATTATTATAACCTAAAATATGTACTCGGATTTAAATTTAACGATTTTTTACATAAGCTTTTTAGAATGTAAAATATTCACTTTTTAAAATCGTACTACGAAAGTTACATTCCATTTTCCTGATCTGTATCAGAATTATCCTCGTTTTATTCTTCATATATGTAATGTAATGTAATTTTTTTTACTATATTGTTTTTCATTTTAATTTTTAAGTATTTATTAGAAAATTCGCTAAACATATTTTTCAGTTTTGACAACTTTTCCTTCCTTCTTCATAATTTTTTTTTTTTTTATCGTCTTAAGAAATCGAGTTTTCTCATTTTTCGTTGAATATACCTAAATACATTTTTGAAACGTTCAGTTTTGTGTTCATTGTACGGTCGCCAAGAACTAATGACAAAACGTTGAACCATTCGATACAGGACAATAACATTTAATTCAATAAATAATAGCAAAACAATCAAAAACTCGTAAAATATGATTACGAAATGTAATAGGTTAAATGAGTGATCTCCGCTGTCCTCAAGGCCTGAACGCATCCATAGTTCACAGTCGATCGATCTTATACTATAATTCAACGACTTGAATTTGTTCACAAAATACATTTTTCATCAGTATTTCTAATGAATGAAAGGTTTTCGATTTCATCAAGTTTTTAAGATTTTAATTCATGTTTTTTGACCTCATCGAGCAAAGGTGTAAAAATTACAATTATATAATTATTTCCAAATCTACTGTAACAGTAACCCAAATCCAGTTTTAAAAAACTTCCTATCGGCACACGTGACCCATATTTTAATATCCTTATCACCGAAAAATCGAACACTTTCACCAAAAATCAATCGACACAAAATTCATTTCATTTTACAAAGCAGCTCTGTATTTGAACAAGAAATCCAGGTGTTCGAACAATGTTTAAAATAAATCACCGAACGTATACAAATTGAGCGCAGTTGTTAATCATCACAATACACTTTTTCATAAATACAGCAACTAAAAAATTCCTCGCAATGGGCGGAAAATTTTCGAAAGTAATTATCGATATAGCCATAATAATCGAGTTTGGAATCAAGGTCCAATGAAAAAAAAAAGGAAAATCGAATAAAAAATCTGTTCAACTTGGCTTAATTATAATCGTACATATTATAATATAACATTTCTAATAAATAATATAATGCGTATATGTATAAAAAAAAGAAAAAAAAAAGAAAAAGAAAAAGAATTATACATTAACGAAAATTTTTAATTTAAAAAGTACAAATGAACTATGTATTTTAAATCGCACACAATTATATATAGTTCTCATTGGTAAACAAATTTGTTGAAAACGGGGGCCAAAGGTGTTTTACATAATCGTTTTTATAATTTCGTAAAAAAAAAAAAATTGAATAAATATAATTAAATAAAAACAAAAAACGAAATACACGAATGTATATTAAATAATATTATATGTAGTTTATACATAATTAAGGAAAAGTGGAAGGTTGTGAGGTAAGGGAGAGGAAACCCTCACACGTGTAGTACGTTACCGAACGTATGTGTATTTGTAATAAGGCACGTTTATATATTCTATCAACGTTCTAAGTTTAAATAAAGTAGAAAAAAAAAATACATCATTAATACGAAAACACGATATTGTTACGGGATGAGGGGAAAACGAGCTTTGGCAGGGCAAAATTTTCAAATTAAGCATTTTGGTTATTTTTCGTTACAAATTTTGCAGCAATGTAACAGAATTCGATTAGTTTACTTTTGATCCCGTATGAATGAAATTATCTACGAAGAAAAATAGGAGGAAGAGCAGTAGCAAAAGCAGGCTGGATTTATTCGACAATTTTGAGCACCTTTCCAACACCGACCGTTTTACCTGAGCAAAACATAAATCAAATTGTTATCACCGAATCAAGAAGACATATAATACAAACTTTGAACTATTTCGAACGAACCTTCATCTCTCAATATGAATCGTCCCATTTGCGGAAAAGTTTTGAATATTTCCATACATATAATTCCGGAGCATTCCAACCTCATAATTACGACTTGATCTTGTTTAACGAAACGTGGCCTCGTTTTCGATTTTTCTCCGGTTTTCTTATCAATTAGACAAATTAGAGTCTAAAGCGAACAGAAGAAATTACAATTAACATTTCGGTAAAGGTAAAATAACAAAGACAAAGCAGTGATTAAAATCGATAGCACTCTTACTTTAACGACAACTTCTTCGGCTGCGCAATGAATATGCATCACAGGAGAATAGCCAGGACAAATGATACTTTTATGTTCTAAAATAACAACCTAGGTGCACGAAAAAAAAAAAAAAAATACAAATTTAATCAGTTAACCACATAGGGACATTCCGCAGGGCTGGGAGCAAGACGAGTAGAATCATAAAAATTCATCTGTAAAATTTTAAACGTTACGTGTTTTGTCAGATTTTTTAAAAATTGACGAGCTTTTATGCGTATCATCAGACGATACATTCATGAACTACTACTGTATATCACGAGTTTTTAAAGAAAACTTTCGAGGGGGTGCGAGGGGTATTTTCCAGATTTACACGTGGTTTATGTACTAATACAAACAACGAAAATAAACTGGGTTTCACAAAAATAGTGCCAATTACAACTCGTTTCCGAGGGTATTTTCTTAAACCAAATAGCGACTTCCAATAAATATATCCTTGAAACTGTCCAAGCATGCCATTTTATGTAGATGTATTGATTTTGACCAATTTGTGATAGTCAAAATTCTATTTTTCACAAATTAAAATTTTATCAGTTAGGCCTATACTCGTATCAGCATGTCAATACGTCAATGCAAGTAAAGACGACGAATTTTGAAATATAAACAGTTTGCATAGTAATTAAAATTCGAGCGAAACTGAACAAATGCCAGTATACGACTTCGTACTTACTTGAGCATCGAAAATTTTTCCAACGCGTACTGGACTATTGAGGTCGCATAACACGAATCCAGGGGAAATATCTTCTTCCTCGATACCTTTTAACTTGGCCTTGACATTTTCGCCAGGAGCTACCGAATTAACTTCTAAATCATCGCAATAAAATTGATCGACGACGACTTGGGTATGAATGTAAAAAAATATATTCCAGCGTTACCTGTTTTTCCCAATAGTCAGAACATATGCAAGGTGAAAAACTTACCCTGTTTGGCATCACCACTAAAGTTTGGCCCTTTTTAGCTTCACCAGCTTCGACTTTACCCATAATAAAGGTTCCCATATCTCTATACTTATCAATAATTGGCATAACAAAAGGAGCTTCGTTTCTTCTATTTAGAGCCGGTAATTGATCTATGAATTGGATAAATGAAGGCCGTCCACTGCAATGAACGTTGATATAAATGTCAACATGAAAAATATTTGGAAAGACAAAATAGAAACCACATCAAACATCTAACTTACCTCCACCATGGGCAAACGGAAGATTCGAGAGGATCTTTTAAACCTAAACCAGTCTGTCCGGAGACCGGCATAAATGATAAATCTTTAGCTGGATTAAATCCTAATTTTCTTAAATAAGGTAATATTTTATCATGACATTCTTGATATCTTTCTTGGGACCACTGTACAGTCGGATCGTCCATTTTATTTATCAAAACTATTAAATGTTGAACACCAGCAGTTTTGGCTAACATGGCGTGTTCTCTGGTTTGACCTCCCCTATCGAAACCAGTTTCAAATTCTCCTTTTCGAGCCGAAATAACCTATACGAAAGCGAAATCAGTAATTTAATATGCATAAGTTGAATACGTATGCATATAATAAAAGTAAACTAACCAATACAGCTAAATCAGCTTGAGCTGCTCCTCCGATCATATTGGGTACAAAGCTTTTGTGACCGGGAGCGTCTAAAATGGTAAAATGTTTCTTTTCGGTTTCAAAATAAGCTCGTCCGACTTCAACCGTTTTACCTTTTTCACGTTCTACAAAAATACATTAAATCGTTAAGCAACGAACCTAACTTGAAATATGTAATTAACAATCGTACCTTCTTGATTTGTATCGAGTGCCCAAGACAGGTACCATGATTCTCGACTCCTTTCTTTAGCTTCACGTTCGTATTTTTCTAAAGTACGTTTATCGACCATACCAGTAAGAGCCATAATTTGTCCACCAATGGTAGACTTTCCAGCGTCTAAAAACCATTAAACACATACAATATCCCATCCGAAGCAATCATACAGTAATTTAGATCAGCTTACCAACGTGTCCGATTATAACAAGATTTACATGTTCCTTTTTTACTGCATCGGCTGGTAAAGCGGCAACTTTTTTTCTCGTCTTAGTTTTATCTAGTTCAGTTATAGTATCTTCTTTTTCTTCTTCTTCATCTTCGATAATGTTGTCATCTTTGTCGCTCGATGAGGCATTATTTTCAACGTTATTCTTCTTAGGAGACGCTAACTTACCACTATCGACGGCATCTTCCCAGCAATCTGCTATTGCTGAACTGGGAGAATTGTCCTTGGCCGAATCGCCGGCGACTGGTTGTTGAGCGGGATCCGCTTCTTGTGGTGCATCTATCCTAGTCATTTCTGATTCTGATTCTGTTCCTGCGTCAGAAGAGTTCGAGGGTTTAGAATTTTCACATGAAGCATTTTCGTCAACCGAGTCTTTAGGTGTTAGGTAAACGACCCCGTTTTTTAATTCGCAATTCGCTTCTGTAAAGAGTCCATCACCGGTTAAAATATGAAATTCGAGGACTAAGCTAAGCTCCGTACATTAAGCAGCGTAACCAACGCGATAATTACTATTCTAAATAGGAAAAAACTAAATGAAAGCTTTCAAGTTGAAAAAGGAAGGAAAATGGAGCTGTACAGTATGATTTTAAAAAATCACAAAAATACAAATTTCACTAAAAACCACTCATGAGAACTATTTCATAATATGGGAAGTAAATCATACTACTAAAATGAGATCAAGCGAGAATTTAATAAAATACACATTAAAACACGATGATATACGAGTTGTAGAGCATAGTTACAGAGGTAAAGTGGTACAATAAATACTCAGCAGTAGGCAAAAAAGGCATTTATATATTCTGTCTTGATTAGACTGAAAGTGGTGATCTACTAATATTACCTGCTGTACTTTTATCTGTTTTAGCACTGAAACACCCAAAATTTGGAACGAATTCGGCAGCGTTTACGTTTAACGTTGAGATTTTCTTAGTAACGTCGTTACGTACTGCATCCGTTTGATATGCTGTTTGTTCCCACGAATCTGGAGTTCCGTTACCATCGGACATTTTCTTCACAAATAATTACATTAACTAGTATTTTTTAATTAATTAAATTAAGGAACCAATACTTAAAAGATCAAAGTATCGAAATTTTTGAAGACGCATGCAGACTGCCTCATCACGACGTGAACTAATTTCATAGATGTGTAAAGATTGAAATTCCATATTTTGGACTTTCAAACTATATTCATAAAACAGCAGCATTATTTTCATACATACAAACCATAGTCCATAGCCAAACAAAGCCAAAAAATTAAATAAAATGCAGCGACTAGCCGAGATCTCAATTATTTATCTCAATGTCAGAAAGAAACTTACGTAAGGAAGCCGAAAGTCATTTTTCGAATTTTGAAATTCGATTTCGAGAACTATTTAAACTATAATCTGTTCAATTTAAAATGAACCGCGAGATATTTATAAATAAATGGCGTTGGACAAGAGAATGTCTTGAAATTGATTTTTAAGGCATTCGATTGGTTAACAGGCATGGTTCACTGATAAGTCGAGGTCCTTTTTGAATTGAATAGACTATAACAGGATCGAATGCAGTTTCTTTGAAGTGGCGATGAAAGCAGAAAAAACAGAACGTTGAGTAAATAATGAGTCTATCTATACACTGTCCATGTGCTAATAATGAAGAGGCGTGATGTTTTACGTTTTCAACACAAAACGAAATTTAACGAAGGCACTTCCAAAAGTCGAGTATTTGTATTTCCTTTCCTAAACAGATCAGCTGCTAAAACAAATATACAAGTACAATGAAATGAGCAATAAAAATGTATTTTAAATGATACACATCGATAAAGTTTTGTACAAAAAATCTAAATTGTATTTCTTGCAATAAAACTAAAAAATTAAAAAATGATATCATTTTAGTGTCATACTAAATAAATAACACTAGGCATTTTAGTATAGGAATGCCACAAGATAATACAATAGTAACAATAAAAATTTATTTTCGTTTTTTGACTAGTAACTTAACCATCCTCATCAGCCAATCTAATAGAAATATTCATATCACAGATCGTCACGAATATTTTCTTCAATTTGAACGATCACTGAATCTTCGGTATCACTTATATACCCTTCATCGTTTGTATATTTAATTGGAAATATAAGCAATGGGCTAGCTGATACAGCAATTAAATTTCGAGTGGGAAAATTATATTTCCAATCATCTCTCGGATGTTTATCAAACATAACTGGTAGAAATTCGTCGACTGGTAAAAGCTGTTTCAAAGGGTTCGCACCAAGTAATTTGAGTGCTCCCTGTCTTTTGAGTATATAACCAAGCGTCCAATAAGTATAACCGGGGTAAACGAAATTGCTATCAGATTTCACCCATGATTCCTCTTTCGGGTTCATAATTTTTCTACCTAAATAACTGAAAGAAAATTCATCATTATAATTTTTATACATCACCTTAAAAAAACTAATTAAAAAAAACAAAGGTCTATACGCCAAATCCCAATGAAAACTTGAATTTTGCAGTTCTTTTAGAACGGTCTTAAACGAAGATAGGAAATTTTTTTCGAAACGAACGTCGTCTTCAAGAATTAATACTTGTTCGTAATTTTTTTCGATTATCTATAAAAACGTCAATAAAAGAATCAATTTTTCAATTCTATATCTAATTACATGGTTTGAAATTTATTTTACCTCTTTCCACAACTTGTAATGACTCAGGAAGCATCCTATTTCGCCCTTTTTCATCGGTCTAAAACACTTGTGCTATAATTCTTTATTACAATTTTTATACTCAAATTATGAATTGATAAAATTTACCTTCTATGGTAAGGATCTTGATAGTTTTTCATCAAAGATACTCCCATTTCTTTCAGTTTTGCTTCACTCAAAGTCCTGATAATACATACAGTATCCATAAAAAATAATTTCTCAACTTGTCAAATAATGGAACTGAACTATATGATAACAAAACCGCTTACTTTCCGTCTACAGCATCAACAAAAGTGAAATCAATTCCCAACTGATCCAAAGCATACTGCATCATTTCTCTTCGTTCTTTTCTTCGTTCTAAATTTATCACAAATATTTCATCTAGACCATATCTACTTTTCTCGACTACATCAACATACTTTGAAAGAACTTCATGAACTAATAGAGGAGGTTGCTCAACTAAATATAAACAAACATGAGAATGAATATGCTTTCTTCTTGGGGATCACTCAATGAATATCAAACTTACCATTAATAAAAAGTTTTAAATTTAATAAATTTTTTTCTTCAGATCGGAAATCATCATATTCTTCCAAAGGTACTAATGTATACCCATAATTTAGATCATTACAAATAAATAAAGGAATTCCTAAATTAAAAAAAATGACCAATTAAACAAAAACTACAACATAATAGCCAGTAAAAAATTGATTTCAGTTACCAGATATATTAGCAGCAATAGCAAACGCAATTATGTCATCATTGGGACCTTTATATTCAGCAATTTTAGAAGGTAAATAAGTAAGTAAATCTGAACTGGAAATTTTCAAATTGACTAAAACCGCACTATGCACCATAGGAACCTCAAAACATCCGACTTTATCACGCTTTAATATCTTCTCATAATCTTCGGTTCTCTTGTAATAATACGAAGACGTCATACCACACCAAAAATTCGAATACATGCTATCCGTTAATAACATGGGAGCAACGACGATTTTACTATGTTCGATGAGCTTCTTTAGGGTAAGTGGGTCCGAAATGAATGAATCGCAATCTAAAAGCTTCAATTGGAACCAAAATTAATACAGCATCGAATCAAAATAAACATAAAAAGGTTAAAGCATAATCATACCCAAACATAATCAGCCCATTTTTTCCTCGCGAGTTCCAGTGATTTCTCTCTCAATTCTATTACGTGTTTGTAACGTAGATCAGACCAGTGAGCGATACCATTTTCATCACCGAACCTCTTCGATACATTGTCAATTTCTAGATCAACGGAGTGATAATTACAGATCACATTGTCAACCCATTCTTCCAATATTGCAACAGAATTATCTTCATTGTGATCCGTTCGAATCCTGCAACAGGTAACAACACGCATAACACTAATTTAGAAACCGTAAAGAAAAGAAATTTCTAAAAAATATACCACAAAGAAATTCTATCTTTCGGGTAATCCAAGTCTGAGAATAAACTCAGAAAATAAGGTAGAGAGAGAGCCTTATTTCGAACTAAAATTGCGACATGTACAGTAGGTAATTTTGACTCATTCAATGAAGAAATGGTGGAGAGAAAAGTTAGAACGATTAATGTACATATAAATAGTTGAAAAAATGAAGTATCCATCTCATTTTTAAATATTTATGAATTAGAAACCAGGTACCATTTTTTTATTCAATAAACTACATAAATAATGAAACGCCGGATATGAAACTATAAACGAAACTTATGCTCAGTCACTGATAAAAACTAAAACTAGAAAAAACCACTGATAAGAAATTGAGGGGCAATGACCAAGGCAATGACCGTTCTGGTACTCCCGTACCCCCTCCCGCCTCATTTGAGCATTGTTTGTGGTTTGACAATTGTCATTCGCATCCCTTTTCCCTTTTTTATTGTTGCAAAAATAATATTTCAATTATTGTTGATCAATGACCATTTTTTTGGTTGCTTTAAAAACTATTGTAAATTGTATTAACAGATATTAACCAATAGGATGTCTTGAAATCAATGTTTACATGTGACATGTGCCTGTCCAGTCCATCCTGTCATAAGAAAAGGATATTATTATTGGTGTTGACTTTGTTATTTTTTAAGGTGAGTTGTAAAATTTAAGATGAAGTTTTCATTAAATAGCAAAATTAAATTAATCGGTTCACACATAGATAATAGAATGCAATAAAATACTGATTATGCGCAAAGAGAAAGACTAAATAGATTGATCAAATACTAAAAAAAATAAACGATGCGACGTAGAAAAAATTTTTCTGTTTTTTATTTCCGTGACATGATTTTTTTGTTCGTTAACAAATAATATTAAAATTTCAATATTAAACAAAACAACATAATACTTAATATTAAAAAAAAATAACAAAGCACCTCTTCAAAAAGTTAAAACTACACACAATTTGGTAAGTGACATAAACTTAAAAAATTAGGAAAATGAATAGAAACAAATACGACGTCACATATTAATAAAATTTTAAAATCGATTCTGTGATGAAAAACGTTATTTTAGTTACATAATGATGTGTGAAAAAATAAAGTGTTACATTGTTAGGACTAGAAATAATTAATACTTTGGTGAGAATGAAAAATATCAACGAATACAGCCTGGAAATTTGACTTCTAGAAAAGACAAGAAGAATATGTTAGTATTCAGTAATGATGCCATATAGGTTCAAATAAATAAAAAAAGTACAAATAATCAGTGAAAAAAACAGTAACTTAACAAAGTGAATGGATAAAAAGGAGGAATATAAAAAACAACAATATTCGCTATAATTTTAGATTTAAAAAAAAAATAGGAGACTACAGGTAATGTAGATAGAGGAGAAAAACAATTGCACATGATGATTTTTCACTAGGAAGAGATTTATGAAATTACAATGAGACCATTTTCCCTCAAACTCAGATCTCTGCTTATTTGAAGATCTTATATTCATAGGAATCGTTTACATCTCGTTAGAATACAACAGTACCAAAATGATGGAAACGCTGCACAGTTTTAAAAATTTCACCATAAAATTTTGTTTTAAATTTGATCGATAAAAAATTCTTCGTAAACGATAAAATTATTCGGCTGAGGTACAATAGTGTTAAGATGATAATGTTTCTGTAAAAACTTCAACAATTTCTCAGATGGTCTATCGATTGGAATTACGTTCACTGTTACGCTATTATCCTTTAAAAATAAAAAACAATTTAATAACATATAAGAACAATTCAACATACCAAATTCAAATACATATATCGTATGAACACTCACTTTCAGCATAAAATCAAATAACTTTTTACCATATCCTTGTCTTTGTTTTGATTCATGGATATAAAAATCCAAACAACAAAAGCACCTTTTTTGAATGTACATTCCAGTGAGATTAAATATAAATAAATTCTTCCATCCCATTTTCAAAAATCCTATTACGTTCCCATTACAACTGTAATATAAGAATCCAAAATATTATTTTTATCTGCCAAGATTACAAAAGAACAAATTAAACGAACTTATTCGCACTCAAGTTCACCATAAGATATATAATTTGATCAGAATTGGAAAATTTTAAAGAACTTGTGACAGGAGTTCTGAGATTTTGAGCTTTTCTTGAGGCTTCACCAATCTCGTCCAAAATGTGACTCACCGCACCAACACATAATCTGAAATAATTTATGATTCAGAAAACAACGTATTTTTGTATTTAATACAAAATCAATCTACAAACTTTTCATCTTCAACTGATCCTGTAAAGTCAACTGGTAACAGATTGTTTTGAATAACAGATATTTCATCTAATAAAAAGTTACTCAACTTGAATTTGAAATCCATATAGTCGACAGCTAATATTTACGAACAAGCTTAAGAAACTTGAATCAAAGGTAAGTATATCACGGTTATCACTTTCAATGTAGATTTTAATGATTAGAACGTGCAACAAATCATTTTAATGATTATGACGCTATTTTGGTTTTAATTTCCTATAATAAATCGCGAACATGATAAATTTTATTACAAAAACATATGTAATTTTAAGATTTCCTGGTAACAAAATCACTAGGAATTTGTTTATTTTCAGTTTTATCAGCAGATGTAAGTGCAAGTATTCAAACTCGAATGAAAATATTTCAGTCATATGGAATTTCAAGGAAAGAATCAGTGTTCTCACATTATGGACGATGAAAAGAATAGTGATATAAAGCATGATGACGGAATAAGGAGATCTTTATAGGTAAAGCGATGGATAGTAATAGTAATAATACTAGTAACAGTTGATTATAGTCAAATGCTGAAGTCTTATTTGATCGATTATTTCATGCTGGACATCTACGTATATTGAAAGCAACTCTAGATATTGATTATTTTCACGCTCTGTTTTATTTCAGTTTTGACATGGGTCATGAATTCATCAACAGTACTGGGTAGTTATTTATCGTTTGAAATTTATCAACGATGTAGACAGTTACCTACGTAGATTAATTAAACATTCAATAATTTAAAACAGGTAGATTCCAACTGAATCATTGAGATCTTTAATCGCTTCGATGTCAACAGTGACATTCATTTCAGTTTGTAGCCTATATTTTGAATGAAAGCCGTGAAGTGTACAAATAGGAAAAGTACTCGATAGTGCGTAATATAATTGAATGAACGAATCTTCAATACATATCAATACATTCGAGTCAAATCCACTTAAACAAACAATAGATTGAAACAATAAATATCACATCAATTGCAGAACTGCAGGTATTTGAAAACCAGAGTCTAACCAACATCGAGCAAGATGTCAAAATTGAATCTCTTCGTTACAATTTGTGTCGCGTTATGCTTGACGGTAATCAGTTTGAAAGATAATGATAGTGAGAAAATCTTGAAAATAACAAAATAGGCATATCCTGATTAACACCACGTTTACTTTCCAGTTGGTCAAGTTAAGCTCCGCCATATCCAGCGATAATATAATATCTCCTTTGCTGCGTTATCCACCATATTACTCAGCTCTAGGATACGATCGCCCTGCATCTCTCAGCGACTCCGAATACCAACAATTGGTGCAAATTTCCGAACAATATAACATCAAACTTTCTGATTTATATCAGTTATACGATTTGGCTGATTATCATTTACCATCTTTTAATCCAGACGTTAATATCAACATGATTCAACAATTCGCCGAAGCTATTGAAACTGAACGGATAAGAAGAGGATTACCTTATAATCGTTACTCGGTAAATGTTATCAGATAAATTATACGACTAATTTTTTGAATAAAATATTCACGCAATATTTTTGTTACTGTTACAGCTGAGTTCAAGCATTTCCTCGCCATTTGTCCAATCAATAATCGTATAAGTATCTTTGTAAACCTATTTGCTTGAGTATTTATCAACCGCAGGTACCTGAATAAGTAACCATAATTAATCATCGATAAAATTATGATTTTCAGAATAAACCATACGTACCAATATTGCAAAGACGTGATTTAGGAGACGTAAGTACAACAAAGCCTAATAGGGTATATCGACCAAGTGTGGCTGTATGTATTTAAACATAAAATCCAACATTTGATGAAATTTCCCAGACTTTGGATAATTTATATGATCAAGGCAGCTCAGCGGCCAGCAGTCTTTACAACAATTTATACAACATGGCCGACTACATGATTTCCAGACCAACTCAAGCTTTTCAAAATCAAATAAACGATATATTACACAGCAATGCTCCTCAAGCGGCAATGGATAAAGTTGAAGATCTCGCGTCTTCGATGAGCGAAAGTATGAGATACATGATCTCGAATTTATGATCCCTTTCGTCGGTGAGTTGCAAGTAAAAGAATACGCGTAAATATTTGTTTTTTTTAAACGTTCTTTGAATGTGAAATATCAATTTATGTTACAGTACGTTTGCCAAAAAAAAAAAAACTGATGTTTGGTTGAACAGAAAACCACATTTTAATATGTATTTTTGAAAACAACCATGTACCGAAATATACCCTAATCTGTAATCTCACGAGCGTAGTCTTTCTTACACTAGGCATGCATGGGCGATAAATTTTCACGTTAAATAAATAATTTCTTGATAGTTATACACATATATTATATATATGCTTTTTATTATTATACCTACTAAATGGTAAATAATTTTTGCTTCCTTTTTTTCTTCAATAAAGTAATCATTCTATTACCGGTGTACTTATTGAGATTTATAACTTATGATTATGGTTATTATTATGATAATGAAATAAAAAAAATTAAAAAAATTTCAACTCCCGTATACGAAACTACTCATTTGAAATTATAAATCACTATTTTTCATTTCATATCATTTCTCGTAACCAGGAAGTAAGCGTCAGAATAGACAAAAAAAAAAACATCGCAATGCATTGCGTTTTGAACCTGATTTACATGAAACAAAGAAAATATGCGAATTCTGCATTCAAAGAATAAAAAATAGAATTTTGCAATTTTTTTTTTTGGTGCTGTGAGAAGAGCTGGGTAAAAGGGCTAAAAAATCGAAATTTCTACGCGGTGGAGACTACACAAAGAATGGATCAGAAATGTATCTATGTGCATGCCAAATTTCAACTCATTACTAAATGCGTGAAACATTCTGTTCAAGAAATTGTCAGATTATTTTTCTCGCGATGGATGAAAATAAAACATAGGTTTCAGAACTTTACAAACACTAAATAAGAAAATTACAGTTTCACATAATCATTTATTCGTTAATTATACATTCACCAAGGCCAAAGCCATAACCAATGCAAAACTTTTTACTTATGGTCTGCTCATTTTAAAAAGGACCCGGGCCAATTAGTAAGTACTTAAATGATCTTGACCAGTAAGATCTCTTCAGTTTTATTTTTAAAACATCCTATTGGTTGATAGACATTCTAGAGTTTCTTTCAAATTAAACGGACTAGGCCATAAACCTAATTTTATTAAATTATACATGTTTAGTGAATTTAATTGAATGCTTTAGCTATTTAAATTTAAAACACTTGTTTATAAGCATCTTAAGTTATTCGCTGTTTTAGTATACCATTACATGTGGCTGACAAAAATGAGAAATTCAAAACAAATATTCAGAGCGTCAACAGAATTTGCATAATAAAATCAACTACCTATACATGGCATGGATCAATTTAAGAAAATTTCAAAGAAGTATATATATATTTATATTGAAATTAAGTTTTCAAAATCAAAAAAAGATGCACAAGTATATTTTGTTTCATTCAACATGGCAACTGGGAAAAAGTAAACAAATGCTCATCATTAGCCAATAAGATACAGAAAATGATCAAATTAAGTTATCCTATTGCAAATCAGCATTTATTTACTTTCTGACAAGCTTCAAGTTGAATGAAGCGGACAACAATACTGCAATGCAATAGGCTATTTGTTCCTCTATCGGTCGGTTGCATCTTCAGGTCTTTACCTATCAGTATTGTACTTACAGCTTATAATATTCGAATGTAAGAGGGCTTTTTTAAAGCTACATAATTTATGCACAAATTTGACAAATAAATTTAAAAGACTAAATTGAATTCTACAACGTGTTCGACTGATTCTGAAACCCCCTAGACAAAATGAGAATTTTTTGTGTTAAAAATGTGAAGTTGGCAACTTGTTTCTAAGAATACCAATAGGAGATGTTGGAAAATTAAAATGCATAGCAACAAGCTGCCAACCTCACCTTATTAATATGAAAAAATCTCGTTTTGTTAAGGAGAGGGATGCCAGAATAAATCGAACACGCTGTATTTAACAATTTACAAAAACACAAAAAGTCCCAAAAAAACAGGCCAAGCAACTTCAAGGCTACAATTTTAGAGTTCATGGGGTACTCGTTTTATTGATAACTTAGGACGAAACTGTGTTTTAAAAATTCATGCTATTATACCATATTATTTAATTATAGCATAATTTTTTTTTAATGTGCTTATATTATCTTCTAAAATTGAAACTTCCAAAAAGATTGAAGAAACATTTTGGGTTTTCGACTCCTGCAGAACACTTCATATGCAACCCCTACTGCACCTGCGTGATTCAATCTCAAATCATTGCTTCAAACGCTATTATTTATGTAGTTTTTGCCATAACCTTTAACGCATAACGTATGACGTATGCCTAAGATTACTCGCTATTCTGTTTAACCGAGTATGTAAACGTTAAAAATCAAATGTGAATAGAGAATACACAGAACCACGCAGGTAAATCTAAGGTATCTGGCTGTATACCTGCGTAGTACATACTGTGCATACATGATATACCACGCTTCAAATTGAAATACTCTGAAATTGACGGTCGACAAATATAAATTATGCAACATGGCAACAATATTCAAAAATTCAGACAAGTACACACAAGTGTTAAAATTTCCTCCATAACATATACCTATTGACTTGGTTCTTGAAATTTCAACGACGTCAGCTCGTCAGCTGTACTGATAATGCATATATTTTGAACGAATCAATATAAAAGCTGAACAAAAACAGTGTACCTGTAGTAATATTACATCATTCAAGCACGAATCTAACATTTGCTCGTATAATCAACGACAAAATGACTTCAAAATTAGCATTGGTATCGTTGCTGGGATTGGTCTACTTGCAGGTATTTATCTGTACAAATTTTAAAATACTAACGAATAGTTACTTTTTTTCTTTACATATTCTCGCATAAATTTCAGACAGCGCGATGTAATCATCTTCCGACTCCTCCGCCATACCCAACATCGATATCCTCGGATATGTTCTACGACGCAAATGGAAATTCGATTACAACTTCAACCTACCCGTATTACACCTACTTTGGTTATCACCCTTCATCAAAATTGACCAGTGATTACGATTTCAATCAGAGATTAAATTTGTATGGGGCTATGTACAACATCCCAACGACAAATTTATATCAATTGTATAATATAATTGAAAACAATATGCCATCTATACCACGAGAGAACGAACTCAACATGCTTCAAGATTTAGCTACATCTATTCAAGATGAAAAAGTTCGAGACATTACAAACCCTTTCCAATACAAAATGAATCCATCCGCTTATCCGAATGTAAATTGAAATTCATTTAAGTTTTCTTAATTTCAATTTTTCGAGTAATATTCCAATCAATTTATAATTTCAGTCATTGACGATGGCTCAGCTCATGGGTTACTTGCCTTCTGACGTACCGCCATCGATTTTGTACATGCAAAATTATTTAGATTCATTATTGCCTTCGCTAAATCCGGATACGTTAGCTGAAATTCAGAACGCTGTTTATCGAAACACTCCACCGCAATTAATGTCGCAAGCGGATGAACTTTCTTCTCAATTAAAAACGTCTATTCGTTATATGTTAGCTAATGAAGTAAGTATATTGTGATCGTATCGAATATCACATGCATCAATACAGCCTCTTCGATCTTCGACTTATTTTTTGATTTTTCATATTTTGTTTTCTAGATGTATTTCCAGCCTAATTTATAAACATCAAAACGTATCGTGCTGATAGAAACATAATTCATCAAACAACTATTACAGATTTCTACTAATTTCTTAAAAATCGGTTTCATGTGTCTAATTTTTTTTCTTTATTATTTTGCTTTCGTACATCGATTCTTGAATAAATATACATAATAAAATTTAAAATACTGTTCATGAATTTGTCATCTTTTTTTTTCAACAATTTTTTTACTGACGAAGTACACTAACTTATCTATTCTCATTTTAAACCAATTAATTTAGGGTAGAAAGATTTGTGTGAGCCAGTGAAAAAATGACTGCGTGAACTTATCAATTTTGCAGAAAATGAAATAAGGAAGTAAGATTCAGTATAAATGATATTGGTGAATTTATCTTCGTTCTTTCGAAAATTCGCATGCACTCTTCGCTACCATTCCTACTCCACTTTTGCAACACTGGTCTCGGACACTACATGATAGGCAACCATTCAGACAGGTTGGCATCAGACAACGCTGATAGTTCCTAGTTCTTTACTTAGATCATTATCAATCGATTTTGTTCAATATCATGTGCGCTCAGGGATGTTTATGATCCGTATTGATCCGGATCAGGTAAACATTTGAGAAGTGATTCGATTATCCGGTACAAATTATTATACTTAATGCTGCTTGTTTTTTGGGGCGATAATACTGCAGACCAAAAAATTCTCTCTTTTCCTTCAAGAATATTGACGTCATAATGACATAAAGTGCTGAAGTGTCACGTAGCAATTTCTGGGAAAAGAAAAAGAACAAGTATCATAATCGGATCATGATAACTATACGTAGTAGGTATAAGTCCAATGAAAGAATGTGTTTGACCAAAAACGCCGGAATCAATAAATGGTATTTTGAAATTAAAGAAATTGTCTATAAACTTTTGCAAAATTGAAATTTTGGAGTACGAGAAACCTTATTCTTCTGTTAAAGGTAATAACAGGATACTACGGGATATTGAACTACGGCGGATGGAGGGGGAGTATCAACAATATCCGTTTTGGTCTTTTGGAGTCCAGAGAAGAACATTGAGACTATTTTTGGTCATGTCAGTTATCAAATAGTTACAAAAATCATTTGCTCAGCCCATCGGTTAAATTGGAACAATAGATTTGAATTGACGATGGATCCCATATTTTTGAGTGGATATGACCTTGAGTCAAAATTCAGTTATGTCTAAGGAGTATTCCTGGATAAGAATAGCGAAATGTCCTTGATCTCAGACTTTCAAAATTTTCACAAAACATCCTTAGGTATTTCTAAAAAAAATTTTAGGGTCAGAAAAACTTCCCCCTTCCCACAGAACATCGGAAAAAAGTTTTTTTGGAAAAAAAATTCTGTATTCACGCGTATTTGAGGAAAAATCATGATTTTAATTCAAATGTTTAGAAGGATGATGGATCTATGGACATGAATTTATCCAAAATTTTCCACCCCTCAAAGAGGAATCAATTGGCAAAAGAAAATTCTGGGTACATAAAATTTTTTTCGGTAAAGTATGCGTTTTGATGAGCATAGTTTAATTTTTTTTTTAAGTCGTTATTAAAAACGTAAAAAATGTTCAAAAACATGTTTTTTTTTCAGAAATAATGACTAATACGCTAGAAATTAATAAAAGTAAAGTTGTGCAAAGCAAAATTTTATACCAGATTTCGTCATTAAAATTTAGGCTGAGAAACATGATTACAGAATTGTGGATATGGGCGTTTGGGAGGTAAAAGGTAAAATTGTGAGCTGCAAGTTTGAACGAAAAATAAATGCCGGATTCGTATTCTGCGTGTCTGAATTAGTCGAAAAACTTGGCCCATTCTCAACATAAGAAAAAATTGCAGTTTCGTTCAAAAAAGCTAATTCCAAGTAAGGCGGCAACTTTCATATACTAAGCAGCAATTTATCACGAGAGGGCTTTGAAATTTTGTATATTTACTATATGTGTGGATATAAAATCGTAGGGAACCCGTTTTCAGCCCAGCTCCTCCCCCCCTCCCCAGGCCAAATTTGGGACAATACCAATGTGTGTGATGTTAGTGGTTTTTTTTATATAAATCGAACTCCCTGATTACGATAATCAAGTTAAATTCGTAATTTATCTTGTTTTAGTGCAGAGCTACCACCAAATTTTTACACCTGTAATAATACCTAAAACTGGAATTAGGATATTCGAATTTTTCATTATTACCGAACGTATCAAAAGAAATTATTTCGATAAGTACATATTTTCAATAGTTATGATAGATATTGGTCTCTAAGAAATTTTGTACAAAACGTGAAAAGGTGCAATAATTTCCAGGCTGAACTCGTGCTGAATTGCTGAAGTGATAAAGAGTTCTAAACTACATGTGGATTGTTTTACTACCACAATAAACTTTACATTTGCCTAGGTATACAGTTCTATAGCGTAATCCAAACATTAGCGTTATTGCATTTTTATAACTGTCCGCCGAGTGTTGACAAGTACATAACACAGATTCAAATTAATTCCTCCTCAAATATAGGTGAATTTTGGACGGAGGTAGAAAGGTACACATCAAAATACCGTATACAGTATATACAGCAAACAAATCATATCGACACCTGGTAAAGACTTTGAAACAGATGACGTCAAGCTGAATAGTATTTCACTTTCTACTTTTGCATCACATTTAAAAATCATAGTCTACACAATTTTACGTCAAATATTTTGACAATCAACTGTCAAGCGACGGTACACGAATAGATGCAAAATTAATCGTATAAAATTCGCCTTGAAATGATCATTATGATCAGTAAATTGAAAAATCTCAGTCAATTCGCTAGTTCGAAAAGTTGATTCGTTGAAAAAATGGCATCACAGATGTGTTTTTTAGTAGTCCTTTCGGCTGTTCTCTTCTCTCAGGTAATCAATTTTGGTTAGAACCCAAATGAACATAAGTATTTCCTATTTCAATACTGCGCTAGGAGAGCAATCAGTTATCGCGATTGGTATATTAATTGCCTTTATCTAATTTGCATATACAGAACGTCAACGCGATTGTTAATGATTTACAACTGCCATACGATCCATCAATCTACCGTCAAATGCTCAGCGGAGCACCTTGGTATTCGTACTGTGATTTGCCATGGTTGAGTTTTTACGAACCTTGGTGTTACGAAAAATTCAGCCAAATTGCTCAACAATATAATATCAGAATTAGCGACGTATACCAATATCACGCTATCCTCGAACAGAACATTCCGAATTTATCGTACCCGGAGGAAAGTCAAATTTTACAAGCTACCGCAGCTGAACTGAGGAAGGAATTGGATCGTAGAGGAATTTACTATCTGCCGACACCACCTGCTTGCAAACTTTCCGATCAATATCTTCCTAATGCGCCGCAATACCCCGTAAGATTTATTTCTTCATTCTGGAATTCAACACAAAACTTATACATACTAAATAATTACGGTTTGGTACTATTTTTAGATCAATACTACTCCAATAATCGCTAAAAGATCACCTATTGTAAGTGCATAATCTTTTGTATAATTTGATACCATCATTTCGAACAGTAATTTCTAATTTTATTTTTGTTGTGAATGTACGCCGGTTGTTCCTGATAATTATCCAATGCCGGATTCTTATCCTTACACGCCGGATATCGACTCCTCTTCTTACGATTACTCGTTAGCTTACAAAAATCTGTACGTTATGCTCGATCAGTATATGCCATATCTTCCTCGTTCGGTGTACGAAAATCTTAAGAACACCATCTACAACAATACTCCTCCTCAATACAGACATCTTGCCGATGACGTTGCAAATCAATTGACCACAAATATACGTTACACCGTTGGAATGGCTGTAAGAATTAATCATATTTACCTAAATATAATAATAACGTCAATAGAATAGATACATTATACCTAATTGCGAATAAGTATTTCATTTAAAAATGTTTATTTACAGCAACAAACGGTTCCTCCGTTCTACTATTAGTGAATGAAGAAAATGATTTGAAAACTCAACTGACATTCTTAATTTTTGAATTTATATTCGTACATAAATTATTTCGGAATGAAACTTTTGTAAAAAATTAACAACCAATAAACGAATCCGTATCACTCGTAAATTTTATTTCTTCTTGTTGTTATGTCCTTATCTATCGAAGAAAAAATACACGAATGGGTGTGGATGACACCTCAACGCACACGTGAACATCTATCTGTACATTTTATACTATTGTATTCAATGATCTGGCAGTAAACTTGAAATATTTCATTCGTATCTTTTTTTTGCATACACTTACAAATGAATAATTACGTGGATGCACCTTTGAATTACGAACCCATAAAGGGAGATAATAATGAAACTTATCAATTGTATGATACATGTACTTGGACAAATAATCTGAGTTAGAAAAACGCTTTCTTTTTATATCCTGAACTAAAAAATTACCAAAGATCAGTAGCAGTAGGAATCTTCTTGAACAATACTACGACTAAGGGGCACTCAAACGTCAAGCTTGACTCTTTGAAGTTTAAAACTATAAGAGCATTCCGTACTTACAAATTTCTGGAAACAAGTTCCATCTGAGTACTTATTTATAATATACCTAATCGTTTGAGAAAAAACGGAAACAGCAGGTTAAATGAAGAACGAAAACGAGCTATACTTACATAGGTACGTTTACTTACCTTTAACTTGATAACGGTTAGCTGCTTCCTGCTTTAATGACGGTAAAAAGCTATATGCATAAATATTACACAGAAACAGAAATATTTCTATTTTTCTGTCAGCTTCCCTCAAAAAACCAATGTCATCTTTTACCAAACGATCTAAACGGCGCGATTATAAATTGTTCCCTTTGAAACTAAGGTTTTCATTTTTCTGTAATTTGTTTCTGTATTAGCGTAATCATTCAAGCAGCTTAAGACAGATGATTTTGAGAGCGTTAAAGTAAATAAAGTTGATTATATAATAAAAGCAGCATTCTATTACTGAAAGTGTATCTTGAAAATTTCATTTTATACCTCAAATTAAAGTGTAAGTTGTTTTTATAACCAAAAAAGTTGAGAATGGACTCCAGAGACTATTGTGTGTAAGTTGAGGATCAACTAGTACTCGAAATATCCGGATACTCGGTTTTGGGATATCGAGTACTCGAATGCACCCATATCCGGATAGTCATTTCTGGTTTCTGATTGGTGGTTGAAATTTTGTCATGTGATAACTGAACGCATAACGTTGATAACAATTTCAACCAACAATCAAAACACACGAAATAACTATTCCAATATGTAATCGTGTACTCGTTTCATTCGAGTAGGGAAGCCAATATCTGGATATTCGAGTACTTATTGATCCCTAGTGTAAGTTCTTGAAGTCTGTTCAACTTAATGAGTCCTAGTTATCAGAATGGAAATGTAAACAAAATGCTAAGAACCAATGAAATTGCTATAAATTAGCTTGACATTGAATTTATAGCAATCTGATTGGTTTATCATACTTATGTTTATGGTGGTGAGGGCTCAATTTGAATTGAACGTGCTATATATCATATCCCTCATCTTGAAATTTTTCTTCATAGACTTGGCTTTAAAGTTAAACTGGTTCGAAACAATCTAAACGATACTTCGTTTTCAAATATAGCAATCATCAGGCATAACTCAGACAATTTTCCATCGTATTCTTTTTCCTTTTCACTTTTATAAAAAAAAAAAAGTTCTCAAGTTCTCATTCAAAACTTTTCAAAACTTAACTGAAACATTGATAGAAACATTACTGAAAAACAACCCTTCTGCAAACTTTGTTTTATTGTAGAATTTGATACACCGACTTTGAAAATAAGCGATCATTTCAAATTATGCATCAGACTGTAATAGTTTGTACAATACAAATTAAATTTTCATTTTACAATTTTTAAAAAACAAGTATTCATTGTTGTAGTACTCAAATAAATGTATGGTTCAAACCAAAAATTTCAAGCAATCAGAGTGGATCGTCTTCAGTTTTTAGCTTAATATTCTGAGAAAAATTTGAACTATTAGGTACACCGTTATAATAATCAATCGGCGAAGTTAAAGAATGCAAGGTAAAGAGTTTTTTATTACAGAGCATTGATTTGGAAATGTATTCGTGGAATAAGATTGCAGATGAGAATACATTGACCTTGCATTCAAGTTCAAATGAATGGAAATTCGAAGAGAAGATGAAGGAAGAACTTTGAAAAATTACTCAGTCCGTTCCTTGAAGAATAATCTTTGATTTTTTAGGGATTCTAAATTATCTATTGCATAAGAAATAATATTTTCTCTCCCTTAAATTTACGTTGTACTTACTTTATTTTTAATAAAATGTTTATAATTTCCCTAGTAAGTTGATTTTTAATAATTATTCAATTCAAAAATAATCATTGAAACAGAAATCCTGTACGAACCGTTTTAGTTTCAATATTTTACATTGATATTAGATTAAGTTTAGGCATCTAGCTAGCGACTCCCTTCATATTTCAAACTATGCAAATTTATTATCGTTGCAAACTGTTTGACACATTTTAGACCCCTACCAAGAATATTAAAGTTATACTACCTACTCCTACGTTGTACTTTCCTCCGCGATGAAAAAAACAAGACGATACAAATACTTATTTCAAATTACAGACACAATTGCTCTATATAATAACTAGCAACAGTGCGTACGACAACGATGGAAAATATTCGGCAAATTTCGTGGGTGCGTGTTTACTAGTTATTCGTTGAATCACTTTTTTGAAAAAATTCTCGATACCAATGCAGGCATCGATTATAAATACCAATTATCAATACACCGTTAGCCACCACCGCCATCGGATAACTCGTACCACATGTAAATTTTAATTCGCCATGACTCGAACATATGTACACAGTATACTACATAGATTAAAGACAATGAAGAAGTAAAATGTTGAGACTAAGACGGTTAGATAACTACAGCACAAACACGAAGATCTAGCGCCGAATAAAATATCATTTTTCGTAGGTTATGCGAACCTGTTTATGACGTCAGGTTCCAGCAACCAATGGAATCGTAATACCACTTTCTCGCTGCCTTCACTAAA
This sequence comes from Ferrisia virgata, assembly GCA_900060175.1. Lineage (NCBI taxonomy): Eukaryota > Metazoa > Arthropoda > Insecta > Hemiptera > Pseudococcidae > Ferrisia > Ferrisia virgata. The sequence goes on along the minus strand of FIZR01019609.1, from coordinate 84,923 downwards.
AACAGATCAAAGTACTCTCTTCGGTAGGTATTTGGTCGGTAGAGAAATTGGTTTTGATCAACTAAAACCAGTTGACTATCGAATGGACAATATGTGATACACGCGTAGACGTTTTATAGCCGCGACGTGTAAAATATGTGTTCAATCTTAAGAAACCGTGAATATATTTCTTTTTGTTGGTGATATCCTGTCCTATCTTTTAAATATGCAATGTGATTGAATAGCGAATAGAAGCGATTCGCTACGATTTTTTGAAATGATATTTATTTAAGAAGAATAAATATGTGACATGTGATAGTTCAATACATCTTTCTACGGTGCATAGAGAATAGCCAAAATTTTTTACCATCTACTTCTTCGTGCGCTAATTACGTATCTTATGAATAAGTTTCATGGAGCAGTAACTGAATAGGTATGTTTTCATCTACATATTGTATATATAAGAATTAATGATCAAGTATAGTTTTCCAACATTCTATCGATTTACGAGAAGAAAGTGTTAAATTTAAAAATCTGCAATTCGCATCACTGAAATCTTGATTTTTATTGACGAACGAAAATCAAAACGTACCTACCAATGATCATGGTCGTAGTGTATGTTTCACTTTGGATTGTATGTACCTAAATATGAATACAGAAAACTTTTCACAGCCCCAACCAGGGCTGAGTAATAATTCTTATATCAATCTTGCTACAAAAATTTGAAAATCATCAATACCCAACAAAATTTTTATACTAGGATACTGTTTAGATGTCGTTTATTCAACACGTAAATATGCGAATAGATACCCAGCTGGAGATATCGTACGATGCAAGTTTTTCCTTTTTTCAAAGAATTAGTCAAACCGAGTAGTTGTGAAAATAATGAGGGAAAATTTCGATTAGATCAACGCACAATGCTTGATGATCATGTAGCTCTTTCGTTGAATTACTTTTTGTGCTTCACTTATTAAGAAAAAATATAGCTTTCATTTAAAGAAATATTTTATCAAGCTTAGATAAAGCTGTTGATAATAGGGATGGAAGAGGAAGGAAAGAGGTTAATACCAACTTTTGTATACTTTTGAACATTTATCGCAAATTGTACGTTTCAAAGTGAAGTAAGTGAGAAAAAAAAATTCAAACGTTCATCACTTTTTTTTACTATTTCTTATACATTTTAAAATAACATTTACCATAATACACAGTTTAAAAAATTAACCTACTCAAGCAACCGAAGCATTTACGTACCACTTTAATTAGAATGAAAAACATACGAAAAGATTGGTTGCAACTCTCACTTCGTACAGAATACTTTTTTTTTTTTCAATATCAAGACACAAATAGGTACACGTACACTGCGTGTGTATTAGACCAGAATATAAACGCTTGCTGACTTATCAGGACGTTTATTTACAGTTAGTGATCATGGTCAAAAAAACAACCGCTCTTGTTTTCCAATTAATACCCTTATTTTAATGTAGATAAGTACTTACATTTTACAATTACTTCTGATTAACGATAGGCGAATTATTAGGTATGAGAAGGTTTAGTTAGATAGAAAGTGCAAGCATTGGTTACAAAAATTTATATTCATTCGAATAATCTCAAAAAACTAGCGACTTCAAAGTAGGTCATAAAATTTTGAGATACACATACGCGGCCGATGACTTATAACGTTATTGGAACAAGATGAAAAAGAAGAAAGATATTTAAGAGCGAAAAATTACATAAGTAGGAGGTCAAAACCGCAAACTATTCAGTCAAGTTTGATTCATCTATGTGACGTACTGTATCGGAATCACGCCGTCGCGGTGATGGACCGTGGACCAAACCCCTCTTCTAGCTCAGTACGCCAACCCGAAGGCTGTGTTCTTTGTTACCAAATTAAACTCAACTCTTAAGTCGTCATTCGAGCGGATCCTTCTTCAGCTTGGCTTACGTAATCGCTATACTCATTTTTGCCACAAAATGCACTTTTTTCTTATTTCACTTCATTCGAAATATATCATCTTATAAATAGGCATAAGAGTGCATGTAGGTTGGTGGGTAGGTAGACCTACTTGTTAATTAATTTTTCACTTTTTAATTCCGTATACGCAGTACGCCATCAGTCGTCGTGTAACCAAATGGAAAAATTTCGTAATGTTTACGTTTCTTGCGAATTGATAACGTGATCCGGCCAGTATCAAAAGTTATTGCTTCATTACCGAATATGTCGTCTTCCTTACTGGCGACATCAATTAAGGTGCTGTTACGCTCGAGCACTATGCATGAATCGTTTAGAGCACTACTACAAATAATTTTTAATTATTGTAATCTGTTTATTTCATGTCAAAACGACGCACACGAAGACACTCGGGTCTTTTGATTTCGCTCAAAATTTCTTTGCGAGTTCTTTTCGGCGGTCCTGTGAAGGATCCTTGTCATTCCAATTTCAGCACTTCCTGGAGATGGCGGGTGGTCCTTACAATTTTTGAATAACCGTGATTTTTTGCCAAGCAGCTGAACATTGAAGGTTCATATTTCAAGATTGGTTAGACTTGAGATAAATCTGTTTGAAAGGGGTTTTTTTGTTAATTCAATGGAGATTGAAAATTGATTTTCAAAGTTTTGAAAGCTCAACTTTAAATTTTCAAGATGAAAATTTAACTTTTTGTAATGAGCATATAGGTTGAAAGCTACCAGTTAGAAATACGAAAGAATTGCGCCAATTAAACCTCTTTGTGCTTGTTTTAACGAATCTATTTTCAAAATATGATCTCAAAACCTTTGGGGAGTGCAGGAGTTCTAAGTTTTGGTCAACATTCAAAAACATGGTGAAAGTAAAGTGACGTACAAATTTATACTAATTCATGGACGTTTAGTTTTATTATCTGTTTTTTTTTTTTTTTTCGATTCGATCCTTCTAAACGCTCCAATCAAACCCCAGCAAAATGGTCAAAATTCAAAAAAATTCCAAAAATAAATTGACATATCGATTATTCCTGATTTGAGGTCACTTAGCATGAACATTAACTTATTTCTTGAGAAGGGACATTCCCTGAGTGCGCCCCCTCGCCACTTGAAAAATGGGAAAATATTGGAAATTGAATAAAATAGCGTGTAGTATAACGATTGGTACTGATTCGGCACTGCTGAGAACGAATATAGTCTTATCTTCTTAATTCCGCTCTTTAGTAATTACATTTTTAAAATTTTTGGTAATTTGAAAGTTAGTTTGAAACACAAAGTAGTCAGGCCCGAGTTACTTTTTGGTTCGTTTTGACATGCAATGAGCAAATCGTACTCATATTCGTATTTTAAAAGTTAAAACTGATCACATTAATTGGCAAAAAATAATTTTTTTTAATTTGAATGACTCACCCACCTCCTTCTTCTTGCTGTTTTTATACATTCTTTATACCCGTGTTCAGAAAAAATTTTGGACACTGGAAAATTTCTAGTTGCTGCCACAAATAAGGGGTGCCATTTCTTGACCACTTTTTCATACATAACAAATACATTATGTACTTGAGCATCACCAACCTAGACCATATAACTTATAAACACAGCGTCGCCTAATTCATGATAGACACGAAAAGTTTTAAATATTTACATTCATTTTTTAAACAAAAGGGAGATTATCCAGGAGATTTGCAGCTCTTTTTGTACATCGGACCAAAGCCAACATTTTTATTATGAGCTTCAATACGAGACGGTTTTATTTTTATTTATCCTCTTCTGCATTCCGATTTTTATGCTTCATCCTGATGTTCTGAAAAGTACAGTATTTTTTCATTTCTTCATTCGAAACATCGAAATATCAAAATTGAATCGTTTTTTGTCCTGTACTAGCGTTTTTCCTGATAGAATTGATAGAAATAAATTTATTAACGATGTTAATTCTGTTCTATACATGGTGTTCGGATGAATACTAAGAATTTAGGCTTTCAGTTTATCAGTGATAAGTTTGTAATCATGTTTTTGATTTCTCACTATAAATATACACGAAAAAACAAACAAGAAGAAATCAAAATGAACAAATAAATGCATAACTAAACGAGATCGTATGACGGTATGAGAATGAGAAGTAATTTACAAGATGTTATGATGGTATAAGAAAAGATAGAAATTATCACTGACAAACGAGATGATAATGTACACCGCGAAAAACTGAAATATATACGCATGCGCGTAATGAAAAATACAAAAACCGGATTCATCCCCCCTTTCCTGTACTGACCGACTTGTTCTTCAACCAGTTAGTTTTGATTAGTCGCGCATGCGCATCGACGATCCTACGTCTCCATCCTTTTAGCGTGGGTCCACTTATTTGCTTTAATTTTCCATAAAAATAAGCAGCGTATTATAACTTTAAGCTTTGCTGTATTTATAAGTTATGCTGTCAACTATTAAAGATTACCAAAGTGAATGCAGCTTAGCTTATTTCCTCTTTCTTGTTATATTATAACCTGTGAAACCCTGCATGAAGTAGGTAACCATTACCAAAATTGCCAACATATAAATAACTTTCATCATACAAACAGTACGTATGATTCGCAAAACAAAGTCAACATATATATCATGTTTTTTTTTTGCACCACATCAATAGTCTAACTTCGTTCGTAAATTATAGAAATATAAGCTCGAACCAAGTACGAGTTCTTACTCTAGTATGGTATTTACTATACGCTCCAAAGTAGCACAATATATAAATTTCGTACACTGAAATCTTTCTTACGATCACAAACTCGATCACGCATATGCACGCTAGATACTTACAATACCTGATATAAAACCACATTTAAGTAAAAATCATCGATAGGCCTACATATAAATTGAAAACCACAAGATGAGTTGAGTCGTCGACAATCGATGCGGCCGCGTATATCATATACGACGATACGAATGCTCCAAGAGAAAAGCAAGAGCAGAGAAAAAAATACTTGGATACTCGAAATCATTACTACAAGAGCGTACGATAAAGAGAACAAAAGTAAAATTATGAGAAAAATGTAGGTAATCTAACTACTGTAGCCTGCAGCCAGGTGGTTACTGGTAAATGCGAACATTAAATGAGATTTCATATCTCGAGGCCTTGGTTAGCTCTGCGAGTAATAACGCCAATGACCGTACAATAGAGCATGTTACCATTCACGTATCTATATCTAGATCTCAGTTACAATGTAAATCTTTCATCAGGATTGCACTGATGGTAACTCGTAAATCAGTGACAACTGAAATAGAAATTTCACTAATAGATAATTCTGAAGTATTGTACGAGTAAGTAAGTTCATGAAGACCATTCATTGGAAAGAACTTGGTATTTCAATTTGATAAATACATAACATCATAATGATCATGGTGGTAATACGTTGAGGTGCCGTTCTGTATATACGAATTCTTATGTTCGGATCAAGTCGTAAAAACTTGTTAGTGTGTTAGTAGGTCTTAGATCTAGATATTTACCTACACATACCTCTAGACCTACAACGTATACATATCTCCTAATTTTATTATAATTCTTTCGTTAATATGCCTACGTATACGCGTATGTTTTTTTTTTTTTAGAACCATAATGGCAGTGCTGAGGCCTAGTCAAAGCTCATCAGCTGCTCCAGCAATGAGAGATGGCGTTCCTATATTGAGAGATAGCGATAAAGAATTTTCAGATGACGACGACGAAAGCACGCCATTACATCAAGATATTTACGGTGGCAGGTAAGCTGAAGATCGAATATTATTATACGCATAACATTTCGGTTGAAAAAAAAATACCCATACCTAAGTGTTTAGAACGCATATACTATCTGATATATACGATATTAATAGGTTTATACTAATCGATTTAGGGATGAGTAAAGTGTAAATAACAGTCCTGAATATCGCAGGAAAAATCGAACATTAATTACGTAACACAATGTTATCATTTTTACGAGCTAAGAAATGTGTAACGGGTAAATACTCGCTTTAATTAACTGCGATATAAACCGAAAGTGAATCGTTTTTGTACAGAAAACGAAATGAAGCGGTGAAAGTGTGGGAAATTAGCAGGAAATTAACCAGTAGACTGCCAATGCTCGAACCGATGATTTTTTTCGTTCTTTTTTTGTTTGTCTCGTGCAAGAATGTACGGTATTATACTTACGACTGCTACGGCATACGTACATACTTATCTTTCTCAAAAGAATAATTCAACCGACGCAACGATGCAAGTAATAAAGATGAATTTGAATGTAATTTGTTATCAATTCGAAAAATTTACAATAAAATTCAGCCAATGAAGAGATGACAGTTTCACGGGATACTTCACAAATCACGGTACCAAATTAACAAATTAGGTATTCTTATCAACATCGACAAGGTAAACTGGTTGAAAAGTAAATGCATATCCGATCAACGCAATGTGAACGATTCCAACTCAAAGGAATTCGAATTAGTTTGTTTAAATTTATCGGTCGTTATGACAGTTGTTGAAAAATTATCACACTAACAAGAAAACACATTAATTTTGAATTTTACTTATCGCCTCCCTAAGGGGTTCTATCAAATTAGGTTAGATTACGTATACGATTTCCTATACTAACTACACAGATTAACGAAGAAAAGCTTTCATTCAATTACCTCATAAAATATGAAATCGTCCTCGTAACTCCTGAAAAAATTACGAAATTTAAAAACAACTGATAATAATACTTAATACCAATAAATAATAAACTGACAACGAATAAGAAAAACAACGCAAAACACTGATGGATTAGGTATAGGGAGAAACCTATAATAAAAGTATAATCTTCGTAATGATATTAAACTTGATGATAACAACCATCAGTTTGAAAAAAGAGAACATTTTAAGAACAGCAAAGTTACGAAAATTCGAAACTCCAGCCAGGTGCGTAATGAGTCATTTTTAAAAATTTTTAAACTAATTGACAAAAACATAAGTCATATTTGATGAATAAAAAATAAAAATAGTTCTGCCGCATTATTTTTGTGTACTCGTTCGAAACTACCTAATAATTTTCAATTATCTCATTATTATAAACTGAAAAAAATGAACGATCGGTTCGTGCTAATTATGCAAGTGTTTTTCCAACTTTTCTATACGGCATATTGCGAATAAACTAATGGATACCGCTGCCAGATGTGAAGCCAAGTCAAAAGGTACTAGTTTAACTAGCTAGTTGAAGTAATTTACGAAAATTGTTTCCAACAATCAAAAACAATTCGTTCAACTTGGCAGCAGCAGTACACGCATATGTTTGATTTTTCCCAGTTTGTAAAAAGAAATCCATCTTACATATCTAATACATCATTTCCATCAACCTAAACGTATCCACATGATTAAAATGCACACGAGTCAATGCTCAGCTGCTTACATTTACGTACATCCTATTAGAATTAGACGTATTGAAAATACGATCAGTTACCCATAGGTGCATACAGGTAAAGGTACTTTGTTTTCTAAACGAGTCGAGTGAAGCTGATCATTTCTTTTATGCTTTTGAATAAGCATCTAGCAACGCTACTTGAATGTATTAATGATTCATGAATACGCGAATTATTCGGTAACTGTTCCGGCGCTCGTGACGAGAGAGTGTAACACGTATTACGATACCTTTACATATATAGCCGCAGTTGTATTTCGTTACAGACACTGGATACCAAATCAACTCGTAGAAATAATACCTAATAACAAACAGTTCAAAAAAATACGAATTGAGCTATTATTTTCGTATCAAAATAATAAATCAATAAGGCGAACGTCTCGTTGATTTGCAGATAGTGCTACACAATAGTATATCTAAGAAAAAAAAAAACTACTCGTCATTATGTTTAACGAATGTTTAATACACAGTACACATAGAGTTCGGATTGATCTGCGAAAAAAAAGAAAAGAGAATGTTTTTTATTTTTATACTTAATATTCCAACATTCAATTATGTCTTAATTCGCAAAAAAAAAGCTACTAACATTGCTTTATTATTTGATATTTCGTTAACGTGGATGGTGGATCCACTACGATTACCTACCTATACTCTTCCGCGCAGGGTTATGAAGTGTTTAACACCAAACGTTCTTCGTGTTTTAAACAAAAATTGACGCTTTTTTACCTGAATTTCTACATCAAATTGTCCACGAAAAATGGGCTATTACGCCACTCCCGCATTCCCATTCATTACGACTTTTCCATCACCAATTTTTCAGTCCTCTTTGCCTCTTACAATTCAATAAATTAATAAATTTATTAATTCGAAGTTACGTATGCTGAAAAAAGATGAAAAATTACAAAATTTGATAACAAAACTGATAACGCTGCTCACCAATGAGATAAGAAACAAGGAAAATAACGTAATCAGTGCAGTTTTGTAAAATGCACAATAGGTTCTCGTTTTTTAAAAACTTAAAAAGTAAAACTGTGGTAAGATACAACATGTTCGATTTATTTTGGCAAGCCCTACCCCTAAAAAAAAATGAGAATTTTTGTGTTAAAAATATGAAGTTGGTAATTCATTTCCAGAAATACCAGTAGAAGTCAGAATGTGTCGGAAAATGAAAATAAAAAATAAATATAGAAAAAGTTACCAACCTCATGCTGTAATACTGGATGTCTACAGTCCATCTTGTTCAAATAATATGTACGCTCGCCCCTTTGGAAATCAAGATTTTTATGTTGTACAAAATTAGAATTGATTCAGTTGATTACACTGGTACCAAAATATTGTTTGTTTATTGGCTGTTATTGGTTTGCCTCGTTTGTTTACACTATTTCGTGTTACCAACCAACATGATTATTATTGTAACACAAAAATCTGAATCACCAATAATATGAGGAAATCTGAAAAATCTATCATTATAATTTGTAACATTACTTAGATTTGTACAGTGGGCACTGGTACACACTGCAGTGTGTTCAATTGATTCTGACACCCCCTCACTTTGCTAAATGAGAATTTTTCGTATTAAAAATATGAGGTTGGTAGCTTCTTTCTATGTATTTTTATTTCCCAACACTTCGTATTGGTGTCTTTGGAAACAAGTTGCCAACTTCACATTTTTTAACACAAAAAATGAAAACTCTCATTTTGCTTGTGGCGGGGGTAGGGGATGTATTGAAAAAGTTGGTTTAGAGAAAACGCCACTCAAAGTTTTCATCAGCAATTTTTGGAAAAAAATTTTACAATGACACGTTTTCTATGTTAATTTTTCACGTAGAATCCAATGGCGCAGTCCATTTTTTAAAAAAACCTCTCGATGAAGTGTGATTTTGGTAAAAGTAGCAAAATTTAGTAACATAAAAAAAAACTTTGAATTTTCAATAAATTTTATGCAACGCAGCAGTTTATGTTTTCTGTAATCAATTTCACCAAACATAGCTGAAGGGTTCAGGTGTCGATTCCCATCAAAAACTGAAAATCATAAATTTTGACCCCCTCACCATATTTTGACCTCTTAATCAAAACTACTATCGCGAACTTATCGTATCTCTTCCTGAAGCGCATCGCAATTACTTATTTATAGAAAATTTATAGTATTATAAATACAAATACTTATACGTTCTCACGAACAAGAATTCAATCGGCTAATCAAAATACACAATACTACTAAACATTAAAATACCATCTCCTGCATCTATTTTGGTTCATAATAATATTTTTGGTGGTGGTGGTGGTGGTGTTGGGTGGGGGGGGGACTTATTTCTAAATGTTCAAAAAACGATGACTGGGAAAAAAATTAAGATGTTTTTCCCAGAGAATGCAAATTTTAGATCATTGATATGTATCTACTTATTACAGAAATTCTCGATAGTAAAATCATCGTTTTTTTCTTTTTTTTTTTTTTTTTTTTTTTTTTTTTTTTTACCAAATACGTAGTCTTAAAGTTTTGCAGAATCCTATCGCTATGATGCTGTCAAACAATCATTGCCTTTGCTACGCACACGTTTGACGTTGGCATCTAAGTGTGATTCTTTTTTTTTAATTTTAGAATTGCATAAATTTAAGCATATTAATATAAAATTATAAAGTTGACCTTTGCTTGAAACTCGGACTACAAAGTCAAGGCGTATTCTTTCAATTTTTTTAATGCCTAGCCACTCTATTTATGAATTTTGACATTTTATAATAAAAAAAATTATGAAATGAAGGCAACGTAGAACCTGCTTACATGATTTTAATAGCATTTTTCGTAATTTGTATCGACATTTCAACTTAAAATCAACCTTCTCTTCTCTTCATTTCGTTTCCACATTATTGATTTATTTTACCTAGCATTATGAAATTATAAAATCATGTAATGAAATTTATCATTAAATTTAAAACCGTTAGACTTGATAGAATTTACAGATCTTGGAGCTACTGATAACACATTTTACTTCAGACTAACGTGGTCTATGTTAAATCTAAAAGGTCTCCCATCAGGTTAGAAATTCTATTATAACCGAAATTCAAAAAATATTAAAGCTCAATTTTTTGTAATTTATTGATAAATTTTAGGCAAAAATCATTATGATTGGCAACACTGATGTAAAAAATTATGATCTCATGTAACGTCCTTGAATTTAAACTGGTAAAAATGCTAGAATGTGATAATAAGTACGTCCTTGTAGACACATACAATGGTCTAGATAAGAGAATTAAAAGTTTAAAACATCCACGTTTCAATATACTTCGTCTCTGTATCCTTTTCTTTCCCTTCAGTACTATTTTTTTTTTATGTAATTTAAATTTCCAAGTTTCTAACAGGACATTTACACTTTAAATGCGAGGATGTGAAAAGTGAAACTCCTACACAGAGCTTATCTATGCTATGCCCAAATACATATATACGCGTGTAGACATATTTATTTTTTGCAAGTATGTAGTTGTTAAATAATATTTTACTTCAGTTTCATCCTATATGTTTATGTTTGGCCAAAAATATTATAAAACGACATGTGACGATCAAATTAAAATATTAAACAAGGTACATGCCAACATACATAACGTAAAAGTGCCCTAATGCTTTGGGCTAGGTATGATTTTGCTCTTTGAAATCAAAACAGCTCGTTTTAAGTAGCGTAAAATCGGCATTTGCTGCAGTCAATCATACACTACAAAGATAAATAAGATACGTAAAGGTATATCAGTATATTGCTAATGTAGATTGTTGATACACGTACGAATTCTGCACTAGTTTCAAAATGTACATAAAATATGCCGACTTTGTTTACGAGATGAATAAATTTCAACGACGAATATGTAATAAAATACGTCACTTATTGAACGATGCAGAAAATATATGTACCTTCTATCGAGTAGATGACGAATTCGATGCGAGATCGCGAGTACTTTGATCTAAAATTGTTCGCAAACTGAAAGCATAGACGCAGGTCATCATTAATTATCCTAAAACGTTGCAAAACCTGTACTGCATATTGCATCATAGCTAGCTGAGCTAGCATTGCCACCTCAACATATCTATATAATGCAGTAATACTTCGGTAGAATTGGCGGGGCGTTGACCAACACGCAGAATTATATGGCAGTGCAGTGTTGAGCGGAGCGTACCCACGATGAATCTGATAAAAGGTTACCAGATCCGATACTTGTAGGTAGGCCAGGTACATGTATATTGTCGTTAAAGTTGAAAAAATTAAATTCACGAAAATTGTAACAAAGAAAAGTGTATTAGACAGCTGCTGAGAGCTGCTGTGTTGAGCGACCGTTCGAAACGACTGGGGCATGTAGACAGGCGATTACATAAGAAAGAAACAATACGAAAACGAATGATCCATGAATAGGATCACTTTTTATTGGCATTCTGCGAAGTAAGTAAGTAAGCATGGTATATGCGGTACAGAGTATATATACTATTGAGAGCAAAAGCAAACCAGATAGATAGATATGAATCGAGAGAATGGGAATTTTTGTTCAAGGTCTATCTTACATTCCCTTTCCAGTATGACCTTTCGCGCGCCGCCAAGTTTTTAACATATACAGTATAATGTACTCGAATGTGCAATTGCCACTAGTGCTTCTCAAGTCTAATAATAATATTTGGATTAGGCGTATCACGTCGGATAATCATCGCTAATACCTTTTTTCCGCATTTTATAATCCACGAAGGCGCAACGCGACACGACGGTAGCCTCAGCCTAATATGAGCACGTGTGCGACAATGACAATTATCAACAGTAGATAGACCTAAAGTGCATAGGTAGTATATCGCCAATCCACGTTTCTCCACTATAACAAAATGGTGTATTGTCAGCGTAGTATCGGCTGATTCTTGCATAATTCTGTCTGCCATACCGACATCTAATAAAATATCTTCTTTGTGTATCGTTTGTACAAATACCTTATAAAAGTACTACTAGGTACATGTTGGCGCGCGTATACCACATTTTCCTGCCAAAGTGGCGTGTATGCAAATTAAGTTACTTTTTTCGTCGGTTTTATTTTAGTTTACGTATAAGATAAGATAAGCTGCAGCATCCGTATCGGACTGTAATTACATTATTTTATACTGCGGCAAGGACGCTTCTAATGCTGAATAGGTTTCATAGCTGCTTATTGAAAGTACGCTGTATGACTTGCGGTAATTAATTTGCATAAATTTGCATAGGCGTAGTCTCAATTTAGTACAAATTCGATGTAACGTTTCGGAATTTACAAGAATATGCATGAAAATCATACAGCGAAATGAAGTAGACAGAGATGAGATGAGACAAAATCTTCTTGTATTCGCATATCTTTGAAATTGACTCTGATTGGAATTACTTCACAGATAGTAAACTAAATAACGCATTACCCTCATCCAAGTACTTAGGTCTACGGTTACAGTGCGTCAGACTTTTGACTACATATTTTTGGGCTACTAATGCGTATAACAGGGCTTTGAATCAAACCTTCTTGGTGCATTTTCCAAGTTTACACATGGTTTACACACTAATACACGTAAGGTCAATGGACCTAACTTAGAATACTTTTTGAAAAATTAAATAGTTTTTATGAAAAAAAAAAAAACTTATAATAGATGTGTTTTTATTATTTGGTCAAATTCTACCTCTTTTGTTCTCTCTCTACCATGATGGACGTTTGACTTGGGTTCAGTTATAATGACCATGTTCTCAATTACCCATGAGTTTGTTAGTAATTGGGAACATCAGAAGAATGGTTTTTATCAACAAAAATGTAGTTTTTAGTTCAAAAATTTTTAAAGAAAGGCTGAATGAGAAAAATATATTATTTCTATACTTCAAATTTCAATGGTAAATTGAAATAAAACATTTTTTTTTGCATGTTAAATTTTACGGATTTCACTTCAAAAAAAACAAAGAAATCAAAAGACCATTTTCTAAAACATTTTTTCTAAACTTTGGATCATAAATCGATATAATGAAGTGCAACTAACTACCCGTTGTACTTCAAAATGCAAGTTTATTGATAGAAATCATGATGTTTCCAATTGATTATAATCAGGAGAACTGAAAAAAAGCATCGCATTTCCCTAATCAGCATTAACGATAGGAAGAGTTCAACAATGCTAAAAAGTCAAAACCTCCAAAATGCACATCTAGGGCCCTTACTAAATGTACATACCAAATTTCAATTTCCTAGATCAATTTGGAGGGGAGTTATTTGAGGAACAAACGTAAAAAATAAGAAAACCCGATCAAAAAACCACATTTTTGGAGCTGTGAGGAGAGGCAATGAAGCTGAGAAGTCAAACCTCCAAACAGTATGTTTTGAGCTTTTACCAAGTCTACATACCAAATTTCAACATCCTAGCTCAATGTGGTGAGGAGATAGGGGAGGAACAGACTTTTTTTCAAGGTCAAAAAGGTGAAACCCCCCTCATATCTCCCCTTCTAATTGACTTAGAAAGTTGGTTATTAAATATGTTATACAACTTTGGATTCTCTGTCGATTCGTTAAAGAAAGAAATTTTTTTGCGTTTTTTTGCCGCTGAATACCCCCTCTCCCGTATTTTGACATAACTGGATTTTGACCAGAGTTCATCCCCACTCATGTATATCTAATCTGCCGTTAAACTGAGCCGATTGTCTGAATTGGAACGAGTTTGGTCGGTATTGAGCAGAGTAAATCATTTTAGTGTTCGGAGAAAAAAATAAATATCTGACATAGTCAAAAATGATTTTAATGGTCTTCTAGGACCCCAAAACAGATTTTTTTGATTGGTTTTCATTGATAATATGACAGAAAATCAGCCTAAAAAATACCTTTACTTTTCTATAAAATGCAGTTTTTATGATTGATTTCAACTACCTATTTTAGAATTTCAACGTAGCTTACCTGGTAGAAATTGCACCATGAAAATATAAATTCATGTTTTCACTATCGATTGTAAAACTTTTGAAATTATCGAGATAATGGTTGTTCACGAGGCTTCCCAATGTTCAAATTTTATCCATTGGTTGATTTCTTGGCATCATTCTAATGGGTTTTCTACAGGGCGTTCTCAAATCTCAATTATCCACTGTTCCCCACTAGCAGTATTGACCTTACACTTTACACATACTACAAAAATATATAAACTTCTGCGCATGCGCTCTAGCATTGCTGGGAAACGTGCGCAATACACTGCGTTTCAAAATCAGCGATGTTTAGTAAATAGCATTCAGGTAGCTCACACTGAAGAGAAAAGACCCACGTTTTCACAAGATGTATCTTTTCTTTCAAAAGTTGAAAAAATTAAATTATCTATAAAAATGATTTTTTTACCTACATAAAACGATGACTAGGCGAGAACAGGGTTGACCAGAATCTCTGAAAAGCGCAACTCCGAGTCTTAACGCTCGAATCCTTGAAAATTGCCACTCCAAGTCATCATGTAGCGAGTCGCTCACCAGAAATACTCCGAGTCTTTTGGCGAGTCCAAGTCTGTTGAGAGCCTCTTTTTTCCAAGTCCTTTTATTTATTTTTTTTTTCCAATCAACAATAACTCACAGCGAAGTTATTAAAAGCAAAATCTGTATTGTATTGCTAATTAAACTGACAGAGGAAACCTTGAGAAAAGAAAAATGGTTACATTTACAAATAAAATTTATTTTTCACTTTCAATACACATATGTGAACCACTTTCGATAGACTTGACAAAAAAATAAAAACACAAATATTGGGATTCGAAGCAGAGACTCGCTCTCATTAAAAGACTCGTTCAAAATACAGAATGGGAATCGCAAAAATTGCGAGTCTCTAAAAAAAAAGACTCGGAGTCTCCGAGTCCTTTCAGAGTATCTTTTCAGAGTAGACTCTGGTCAACCCTGGGCGAGAACGGCTGTGAAGTCAAATTCCGTAGATTCAAATTATTATAAGGACTAACTGCTCTTAAGAACAGTTCAGGCCTACGTCAAAGCAGGATGCTTAAGTTGAAAATTCTGCATAAGTAGTAACACCAAAGAACTATTTATGTTTTCAAATCATTCAGAACCAAAACCAATATACCTATACAAAACAATTTAAATGTGCAAATGATAACTCAGTTCATTTGGAAATGTTTCAGTACAAGAACTGTAAATGAAACGAAAGGATGGGACGTATTCAGAGATTTACCACCAAAACGGGACAGCGGTTCTATGGAGAGTCAAAAATGCCTGGAATTCACAGTGAAAATATTGAAAATCTTCACCTACATCGTGACATTTGCTATAGTTCTAGGTTGCGGTGTAGTGGCCAAGTGTTGCGTATTCTTCATGGCATCGCAAATCCGTTCGGATAGAATTGTTCCTTATTGCAATAAAGATTTAGGTAAAATTACTCACGTTTATTAAAATGCATTAGACTTTTTAAAATGACATAACAGATCATATACTCGGGTAATTACCTGCGCATAAAAAAAAAAAAAAAAGAAATGAAAAATACGTAGAAGAAAATTTAAAATTGTAATATGACGACGTCAAGCAATGTTGATTACACCGTAGACAGAAAGATTTAACGGTTAATAGTCGAGAAAGTTGAAATTTTTTATACTTAACTGTTTTTCACATAACTACCTCTACATAAGGAAATATGCCGGTACCTCCACTTACTTCAAGAATTATTTGCAGCAAATAAAAATACATATTCGAAACGATTATTATTGTTGCAGGTCGTGATAAACAATACGTGGTGAATTTACCACCAGAAGAACGAGTAGCGTGGACATGGTGTCTGCTGTTTGCTTTTTTTGTTCCTGAATTAGGGACCTTAATAAGGTCGTTAAGAATATGTTTTTTTAAATCATGGAGACGACCTCCTTTAAAAGATTTCATATTCGTTTTTGGTATGGAAACGCTGCACACCATAGGCGTAGCGTCTTTAGTATTCAATGTGCTTCCTAGTCTTGACGTAGTAAAAGGTGCCATGATAACCAATTGTTTATGCTTCATTCCTGCTTTTCTAAGTAAGTGTAGCGGACGTACAGCGAAAGTACCCACCAAACACCTTTATCCAAGTAATCGCGAATATTGAAATTGTTCCAGCTCTTACTTCAAGAAACGCTAGGGGTGTTACGACTCGTTCTGAGAAATCTGAGCTTTATGCAAAAATAGCAATGGATGTAATAGCAGTAGGAGCTCAAACGACAGGCTTTGTGCTATGGCCATTACTGGAAAAACAACGTGATCCTGTTGAATTAGTTATAATCCCAGTAACCTTATTTTTAGTCTCTTGTGGCTATTGGGAAAATTATGTAACTAAATATTCTCTATTTGGTAAGCAATGAGCATACAGCTACGATAATATTAGTTCCCTACACGACTTTATCTATTAATGCTAATTCGCATTTTAATCACACATTACAGGTTTGATGAGGCCTTTATGGCGCATAAAGGATAGACTCAAACATACCAGATACTTCTCATACATTTTTATTTCTGTTTGGAAAATGTTTTGCTTCTTTTGCTGTATGATTGTGTTTACGTTTATCAAGAACGAAAATGTTGCAAAAATATTTTCGCTTTATTCGGCCGGATTTTCAGAACATAAAATTAAAGTTCTCGAAGTAAGATACCATCAAGTCTACAAACTTCTATTCGCATTGCAAATTAAAACTAAGCTTAATATAATATTGCGTCTTTGTTAATTAGATAAAACCCATTGGAAATGGACTCACGTTACCTGATCTCGCAGAAGTAGTACCAACGGGAGAAACCATTGAAATAGATGCAGACTATAATATTATAATGTACGTGTTGCTCACTCAAATTTTATGCGCTTATTTCTGCTACATATTCGGTAAGTTTTTGAACATGCTTGAATTATTGAAAATTCTCGTCGCGCCAACATTAATGTATTTAAATATTATTATACGTTCGTAGGAAAATTCGCTTGTAAAATAATGATCCAAGGATTCAGTTACGCATTTCCAGTAAACTTAACCATTCCAGTAACATTATCGCTATTGATATCTGCATGCGGTCTAAGACACGAAGACCCTTGTTTTTTCCACAATTCGATTCCAGATTACCTATTTTTCGAGTCGCCTCCGGTATACTTTTTAAATGATTTCATTTCCAGACAGGTAAGCTTGTTTAAATTTTTAAACCATTAGATCCAGCTTGTTATCCTAAACAAACTTTAAATACGCAGTACGCTTGGGTATGGCTGCTGTGGCTATTGTCACAAACATGGGTAACCTTACATATCTGGACACCAAAATGCGAACGTTTGGCTACCACTGAGAAATTATTCGTTCGACCTATGTACGACTCGCTGCTAATCGATCAGTCGCTTGGATTAAATCGAAGATGTGACGATGAAAAAGATGTCAAAACAGAAGTGAGTAAAATTCTATTTCCGAAGCGCTTTTATCGCTAATGAAATCGAATTAGGTACATATAATGGGCGATTTTCAAACAATGTAGGAATTGGTGGATCGAGAAAAAGATCCAGATGAATATTACGAGACGATTTCTATTCACACTGATACCAGTAGTACGACCCCAAAATCCGTTAAAAAATCCGACAGCATAACCAGAATATATGCATGCGCTACAATGTGGCATGAAACTCGAGAAGAGATGATGGAAATGTTGAAGTCTATTCTACGTATGGATGAAGATCAATGTGCCAGACGTGTAGCGCAAAAATATCTACGCGTAGTAGATCCAGATTATTACGAATTTGAGAGTGAGTTCGGTTCATTAATTATTTGCGTATAATTTTTAACAAAATGCATTCTCGTAGTTGGTCACAAATTATATTTGTAACTTTTTTTAGCTCATATATTTTTGGACGATGGATTTGAAATCAGCGATGTTAACGACGAGTGGAGTCAAGTCAATAGATTCGTAAAAATGTTGGTAACCATAATTGATGAGGCTGCAACACATGTACACGAAACTAATATCAGAATAAGACCACCTATGAAGTACCCTACTCCTTACGGAGGTCGATTAGTATGGACATTACCTGGTAAAACCAAAATGTTCGTTCATTTGAAAGATAAATCAAAAATAAGGCATAGGAAAAGATGGAGTCAGGTATGCTGATAATGTATTTTTGATTAGTGGTGATTTTCAGCATTGTTTGCAAATTTTTTTCGTATTCATTTTATATTTCTATAGGTGATGTACATGTACTATTTGTTGGGCCATCGACTTATGGAGCTACCAATTCCGGTAGAAAGAAAAGAGGTCATGGCTGAGAATACGTATTTGTTAACTTTGGACGGTGACATTGACTTTCAGCCAAATGCTGTCCAATTGTTGGTAGATTTAATGAAGAAAAATAAAAATTTAGGAGCTGCTTGTGGACGAATTCATCCTATCGGTTCAGGTAAGTTGTGTTGTTAGATTAGTATATACTTAGTGTTTGGAGGGTGGACGATGATATTAATTTATGTTATGGTGGTTACCAAGCGCCAACCTTACAGGAGATTAGTTGCGTATGGATAAAAACTTGTTTTGGGGTACTTGAGAATTTGGATTATTAATTTTGAACAAGGAGAGTACATATTTTCACAATGGTTCTAGTTTGTAGAGGGAAGCCAGAGGAATAACTTGGGACCAAAATAAAAGGTGTTACTATAATTAGGGCCGGAATAAATCAAATCTAAAAGTGAAAAACGTGTAAAAATTACCTCAACACTTTCAAGGACCTCGAAGCAAAACTTGGGAAAATAAAAATTTTTACGAATCCGCAACAAATTTCCAAATAGGTAGTTGACCATCATAACACACATGTACTATACAGGGTGTTCCGGCGCGATAGTACCTCCTTCATACTACAAGTAAAGCAACACAAGTTGAACTCATGCAGCATGGGCTGCCTATCTAAAATATTGCAGAGGCTGTGCTATAGGCATTTAATTATTTTTTTTCAAACAATTTCAATTTAAAAGCTAAGAATGGTAGAGATGTGTAGTTTACGCCAAAATGTAGCAAATACAATGTAGTACCTACTTTTGGTAAAAAAAAAATTAGGGACATAGGTGATGTGGTTTCAAATTTTTGTTCATGACCTTTCAAAAAGCTCAGTTAAGTACCCAATTGGAAAATTTTTCTTTAAGTAACAGGAACCCCACACCTCCCCCCGCCTCTCCACTTGACATGGTTAAATTTTCTTCGACTTCTTTAAATATTTCAGAAAAAAATTGTTTTTTGTTAAAATTTTTCCCGTTCTTTCAGAGAAAATTTTTCCATAGAAATAGAAATTTCAACGAAAATCTCTTTTTATTGAAATATTCAATTAATTTAAAGAAAATATATCAAAATGGAGTAAATATTTTAATAAAGTAACATTTTCACTGAAATTTATTTTTCAACAAATTTTTTTTCTGAAAAAGGGGGAAAAATTTCAACAAATTGAAGAAAATTCAAGTATGCCAAGTGATAAAGAGTACCTTGTTACTTTACGAAAATTTTTTTATTGGGTATTTGAAAGAGCTTTTTAAAAAGTTATGAACAAAAATTTTCAAACATTTTTTTACATTTAATTCATCATATTTTACGAACTACATCACCTATGCCCCTAATTCTTTTGCCGGAAATACTCAATTGTATTCGCCACATTTTCGCATAAACTAGACATCTTTACCATTTTTAATTTTTAAATTGGAATTTTTTGACAATTACTCTAAATTTTTTTGAAATAAAAAAATCAAATGCCTATAACATAGCCCCTGCCATATTTTGAATAGGCAGCCCATGTTACATGAGTCCAACTTGTATTATCTACTTGTGGCATGAAGGAGGTACTTGCAGACAAAACACCATGTATAGTACGTCCAACGACAGAATATCCCTTTCAAAAACGCAGGAAAATAACGTATGCGACAACAAATCAATCAGAACACAGAGTTCCTTCAGTTTAAGGAATCTAATTAGTTTTTTGCAGACTGTGTTGTTTTCTCGCGTTTTTGAAACGCGTAGCGTACTATAGGTTCCATGTACCACCCACTTAATGCATAATCAAACAATCCAAATAGATAAAAAAATTATTTTACAACTCGATGCATTCAAGGTCCGATGGCTTGGTATCAAGTTTTCGAATATGCTATTGGTCACTGGCTTCAAAAAGCAACAGAACACATGATTGGTTGCGTGCTATGTAGTCCTGGTTGTTTCTCACTGTTTCGTGGTAAAGCTCTAATGGATGATAATGTGATGAGAAAGTACACTACAAAATCTCAAGAAGCTCGCCATTACGTGCAATACGATCAAGGTAAATATCAATACCAATTTCTGCTTCTAAACCAACAATTCATTCGATCTTGGTATTTGTACACAAAGAGATTGAAATTTGTTTTTGTAGGGGAGGATCGTTGGCTGTGTACGTTACTTTTACAAAGAGGATACAGAGTGGAGTATTCAGCTGCTAGTGACGCTTATACACGTTGTCCAGAAAATTTTAATGAATTTTATAATCAAAGACGTCGATGGGTGCCATCCACCATTGCCAATATTATGGACCTTTTGATGGACTCTAAAAGAACCATCAAAATCAACGACAACATTTCTTTACTTTATATCACCTATCAAGTAAGGAAATTTGTCAAATGTAAAGTTATTATTCAGAGCAAGTATTTCTATCATGTTGATTTGTGGTAGTTCATGTTGATGGGTGGAACTATTCTCGGACCTGGTACCATATTTCTCATGTTGGTGGGTGCATTTGTGGCAGTTTTTCACATCGATAATTGGACTAGTTTTTATTACAACATTATTCCAATTTTATCGTTCATGTTTGTGTGCTTCACTTGTAAAAGTAACATCCAGGTAAGTTTTTTTCATTTGGTAATATTTTACATGTAAATTTATGATAAATTCAAATTTCGAGATGGCCAAAAAAATTCATATTCAAAGTATATGTATTACATCATACTCATATCACAGTTTTCCGCAATTATGCAATAATAATGTTCCCGTTTTACAGTTACTGGTTGCTCAAATATTATCAACGGTTTATGCACTTATAATGATGGCTGTAATAGTGGGTACAGCTTTACAATTACGAGAAGACGGTATAGGTTCACCGTCTGCGATATTTTTAATATCAATGTTGAGTTCGTTCTTTATAGCAGCGTTACTACATCCTCAAGAGTTCTCTTGCATAATCTTTTTCAGCATTTATTTATTATCAATTCCTTCTATGTATCTTTTATTGATACTTTATTCGATTATCAATTTGAATATTGTAACTTGGGGTACTCGTGAAGTACAAGTGAAGAAAACTAAAAAAGTAAGCCTGATAAGTTCTCTCCTGTTTCTGACGAATTCAGTCCTGCAAGTTCTAACAATTTTTGTATTCATTGTAGGAACTAGAGTTGGAAAAAAAATTAGAGGAGGAAGCAAAGCGGAAAGCTAAATCTAAATCGCTGCTGGGATTTTTGCAAAGTAATCCCATGAGTGAAGATAACGATGAAGGCTCTTTGGAGTTATCATTTGCTGGACTGTTCAAATGTATGTTCTGCACCCATCAGAAACCCATCGATGAACGGCAACAAATTCTTCGTATAGCAGAATCTTTGGACTCTATGAATAAACGAATGGAATACATGGAAAGGTTGATGCCTTAATTCAAAGATTGACGAACACGTTACTGACAAAGTATTAATCATTATTTGTGGTACAGAGCTTTAGATGGACACGGTTATCCTGTACCAAAACATCGCACTCCATCTACCGTCAGCACTCCACATCCAAATATCGCAGGTGGGATGCAAGTTGACGACATACCAGAAGGAAGCGACGACGATGAAAGCGAGGATACTAATTCTCTAGGTAAAGAAACATGTAAAAAATTGTACCTTTTTTTTTCAAAGATACAAGTTTCAGCAGTAGGTATAACATATACTTGATTTATTCGATAGAACCAAAAATTGAACGGCACGACGACATAAATCCGTACTGGATAGAAGATAAAGATTTGAAAAAAGGTCCTGTAGCTTTTCTAACAGCAAATGAAGCTCAATTTTGGAAAGAATTAGTTGAAAAGTATTTGTATCCAATTGACGAAGATAAAGTTGAAAAGGTAATATTTTTGTTTACTCGATGAGCGGTGAGAAAAATTAATTATTTACCTATATATGTTTTCATTATTCGTACACTACATATACATCGGTATTTATTTACACAATATATAGGTATAAATATATCATAATATTTTGAAAATTAATCCTTGAAAATTGGCATCGTTAATTGTTTGCAAATGACGGATGATCCGTAGCACTACAAAAGCTCGATAGTACGGACATAAGGCAAGGAACCACAATGTATGTTTGTTTTAGGCACGAATTGCATCAGATTTGAAAGATTTACGTGATCGAAGCGTATTTACATTTTTCATGTTGAACGCATTATTCGTAGTAATTGTGTTTCTTTTGCAACTGAATAAAGATATGTTACATGTAAAATGGCCATTCGGAATAAAGACTAATATAACTTACGATGAGACAACCCAAGAGGTAAGCTTAACGTGACATTAGCCTCCAAAACTATCAACACGGTAGCAACGATGCCATGAATTTGGAAACCATTGTTTGATCACGTCTATAATAAATATCTAGAGTGCCAATCCAATATTCATCCGTAGAAAAAATTATCAAGATGGTATTTACAGCACCTCGTTGATAGTTTTGGTATCGTATAATTGTATTTTATGTATATGCTTGTAGGCTAGAATAGCAGCCGATTTAATCGAGCTACGAAACAAGTGCGTTTTCGCGTTTTTCATGATGAACGCATTATTCGTACTCGTTGTATTCTTGTTGCAACTCAACAAAGAAGACCTACATGTTAACTGGCCTTTAGGTGTTAGAACAAATATCACCTATGTTGAGGAAACCAACGAGGTATAAAATATTCCAATCAAAAGCATGATTTCCATTAACAAATTCCCGACCATCTTACACCTATTCGCTCTTTGGTCTTTTTATATTATTCTGAAGCTTCGATTGGAATGGATTCACTACATATGTAACACGTGTACACACCGGGTTAATTTCACTCCAAGTTATACCTATTTAAACCTATATATACAGTACCTATCAGTTTATATTATCACTTGTCCAAATCTTTGGTACTTAAATTGTTTTTCGTGTCTGTATGTTTTCTCGGTTTCATGATTGTAATTATACGGTTGTGGTTTCCAATTCACCATGTTATAATATTAACACTACCTGTATCTATTAATGGCATATCCGAGTTTTTCTCTTATCATTACGTTGCACATTTACATTCTTGTGTTCTTCTAACCGAAATAATACTTTCGGAATTTGTTCAGTGATCACGTGTTTAAATGATAACAGCATGATATCAATGTTTGCCTATAAACTTTTTTCCACAATGATTAAATGGGCAAAATTTCTATTCAATATCATCCCCGAAGATATTCACTGATCAATCAACCAATCCCTCGTAATTTTTTTTGGATATCTATTATTCTTTGAGCATATTACGCTTACATTAATCTTGTTCTAATTATATTTTTAAATTCGAAATGGCAACTGATTTTGAATAACTATATACATATCTATTGGCGGAATTATCAACACAAATAGATAGAATATCGCCAAGACCCTACTGGCTCGGGAAAGGGGAATTCCTGATCTATTCAGCACTGAACTCATCTCAATGCGTACATATTTGATTTGCACCTTTTTTTCTTAGTGGATGTTTAATCATTACTTATCAGGCAATTACAAATACGCATACGCAGCTACGAATACGTACCATTTGTATTATAAAAATCACAATAAATATGTATTATATAAATTAATATAGTATTATAATGTACATAAATTATAAATCTACTGAAGACCAATTTATAAAACTAAGAGACTAAGAGTTTAAAAAGTAGGAGCAATATACAAACGTCTGACAGAGAAGTAGCGTTTTTTATTCGAATTATTCAAAAAATACAACAAGTAAATTATCAATTTTTATATTTTTCTGGATACTGTGCAAGTTAAAAACATGATTTAAAAAAAGTGCCGAAGTGGAATTCAATGATTTTGAAAAAATTCAAACTTTTATAAATAACAAATTTTGTACGAGTAAATTTGATTTCATCATCAGCTCCTAATGCAGAATGCATAAAGTCTCAAATTATTTATATAAGAATTGCTTAATGTTGGCTCTTTGTATTTACCACTATCTTGATTTATAACTGGCATTTTAAAAAGTACTATAGATGGGGGGAGGGCATGCTGGTCTGTTGTACTGTTATTTAAAAAACCCCGAGCGTTGAATTTCGTTCTACGTGCTACGCGAGAGTTTAACTTGGCCCGATACGTTACAAATCTAGCATAACTTCGTGGGACGAGTTTTGATGTTCGGACATTTCCTAAAGAACAATACAGCGGATCGGCGAACTAGCATATCTGTAGAAATACTAGTAATAGTGCCCTAGTATTTTAAATACCTTTCCGTAAAACTGACTTAAAACAAAATCTTTTAAGGGAGAAACATTCATAATACGTTATACCTAATCAATTGGTTTTTTTTTTTTCGTTACGTTAGGTATTAATCAGCAAAGAATATCTACAACTTGAACCAATTGGACTGGTGTTCGTATTCTTCTTTGCTTTCATTCTAATCATCCAGTTCACAGCTATGATTTTTCATCGTTTTGGTACTCTTTCTCATATTTTGGCATCCACTGAACTGAATTGGTTCCGAAAGAAGGTAAATTCTTAATTTATACGAACGCATGTCATAAGTTATCAATCGAATACGTATAATAAATTACGAGAATTTACGAACATTGTTAACCGCCAATTTCTGATTTTATACAGAAGGATGATCCATCACAAAGTGGACTCTTAGATAAGCAAGCCGTAGACATCGTAAGACACCTACAACGTTTGAAAGGAATAAATGACGACGATTCAGGAACTGGTGATCATAATGTTGGAAGAAGACGAACAATTTATAATTTGGAGAAACAAAAAAATAAAACCCGAACAATTGGTACTCTAGATGTAGCATTCCGAAAACGATTCTTACAGATGAAAATGGAAGGTGAAGGCGACAATGGAAATGGTAATGTCATCCAAATTGATTTCTATAAAATGTTTTCTTATGACCATAATTTATGAAATAAATTCCTTACATAGATACTCCGGTACTTGGACGAAAATTGACCATGAGACGAGAAGTACGTGAAGCTTTAGAAGTCAGACGAAAATCATTACAAGCAGAACGCCGTAAATCACAAATGCAAACGTTGGGAGCAAACAATGGTTTCGTTAATAACTTAGCTCGAAATCATCGACTATCTTCTTCGACAGGTACATGAATATCCTCAAACCAAGTTTCTTTAATATTATTTGATATCATCTTATTCACAAACTCATTTTGATGTTCAAGTATTCAAACGTACCAAAGGCTAAAAAGAGCCTGTATCCATTTTTCTTAATATTTTTGATTTTCAAGATACTTTTTGGTATCGTTGGATGTGTGTGTATCATTTATTTTAGTTTGCTATTATCTTTGCAGAAAAATTTCACTATTCGGATGTAGGTTCTTTTTACAGAACGGTTCATCGATTTGATAATTTAAGGTGGGACTTCGCGTTGCAAAGGTAGCAGACCCGATCTCTTATCGTAGTAATTCTTAGACAAATGAATTTTCCCATTTTTTTTTTTTGTTTGGGAGTAAAAAAGAAATTGAGCAAAATACAAAGAATAATGTTAATTTGAAATAATAAAACATTTCAAACCATTGAAAAGAAGCTCAATAGGAATTTTCGTCATTGTTGAGAAATTTCTGCCATATCAGTTCCATTAGAAGTTTGTACCCCCGACACGTGTCAGAGCAATTTTTCGGATTTTTTCACCTAGCGAGAATATTATTACGCTAAACGAAAGCACTTTTTCCAAATTTCTTCAAGCTCAAATAACTTTAATCCGAAGAAAAAATTCAAAAAAGGGCTCTGTACACGTGTCAGGGGTACTGTTTATTACAACACATCCAAAATTCATCGAATTCCGTCCAGTCGTTTTCAAGAAATCCTGCAGAAACTTTCAACGAAACCAACTCAGCTAAAATTTCTTGAAGATGGCAAAAATTCCAATTGAGCGTCTTTTCAAATGAATTCAACTGATTCATTACTACAAATTAACATTATTCTTTGAAACACGTACAATTATTTTCCATTTGTAACCTTAAAACGAGAAAATTACGCAAAATTCATTCCTCTTAAAAACTCTGCCTTCGACAAAAAAAGTATGCAATGAAGAAAAAACGCGAAAGGCGAAGTCCCACCTTAAGTACATAATATTTATATTAATTTCACGTGAACTTATTTTTAACTACTTACAGTTAAACAGCCAATTATCACTTCAAACCATTTTTTTGCAATTTTTTGCTAATTACATCAGCTGAAATGACACCAAATTAGATTTTTAACACAATTGCACCTTACTATCACTATTGATAACAGATAAAATACGGGTTTCTACGAAACATTTTGCGAAACATCTGCCAAAATGTAACCATATGAACATCTGCGAGTAGACGGACAAAACACGTTATTATGATAGGTTGCCTATCTTGAAAGTCGAAGGAGCTTCGGTGATTTTACTTTTTGACATTTAATTTTCCACAAAAAGAAATTATTTCATAAATATATGGCGTAAATCAAAAGTAACAATAAAAGTAAAAAGAAAATGTATGGGATTGTGATTGCGGCTCTGAATGTGTTGAATTATACGATTTTATGCATATTACATATACATGCTCGTTGCCCTTGATTGGTACCGATCACTTCTACCCATACTTGTGGTTATTCAACGAGAAAAAATGTCAAATTTTTTTCAGGTGTAAACGTCAAGGATATTTTTGGCGGACACCAAAATCTCTCTTACGAACATGACGAAAGTAGCCCCAGTGATCAAAATGCAGTCCGTTTACAGAGTCTGCCGAGAAATTCCGTTAATTGGGCAGAGATGGAACGGAACACTTGACTGTTCAAAAGTTTCGTGATACATAATTATTAATTTACTTAACGCCATATTGCATCAATCAGTGATGTAAAATTGACAAGCTTTGTGATAAAAGAAATAAGTTTAACGATTGAAAATCGTGTCTATATGCCCTTAGTTATTTTAAGTTGTATGTACATAGGTCTAGGTACGTATATGTACTTGGCAAAACATGTTTTTGAATTTCATTCTGAATGAAATTGTCGCCGAAAAAAATATCATCCTAGAAAAAACGATATTTTTATCTATAAATACTTATTAGGCAATTCACGTAAATATATAAATCTATAATTCATGTTGTTAATTAAGGACTGATGTAGCAGTAACATGACACTTGTTAATTCTGTTAATTGATACTAGTTTTTTTCCTTAAGAATTTTTTTATATGATTTAAAGAATTGAGAAATTATTATACACGAATATTGAAAACCTATACTGAACAATTACAAATAAAAAGTTATGAACTTAATTTTCGCACACAATTTTTTTCAGAAGAGAATCACTCGGCAATCTCATCTTCACTGAAATATAAAGATTAGAGATGGATATAATTACAAAGTGAATGCATAAAACACAAAAATCTGAATAACGAATCACCATGACATTTGCTGACAGATTTTGAACGTCATTGTAGCGAATAATATTTGATTTAAAGTATTTAATATGTGACGGCAGCGTCAGTCATGAAAATAAAAAAAAAGAAGATATGACTGGCATACATTCACTATTCACATTTGAATAAATAATCGAATCGAATACATATATATAAATGAAAAAAAACTCATAATTATTAGTTACATTCACGATTTATCGACTTGAAAGAGTAAATTTGTCAAAATGACTTTCATTCTGTCTTCCGTCACTTTATTATTTAGCGGTGTATTGCTACAGGTAAAATTCATGAGATTTTATTTAAGCTTCAGATTAGTATCACTCGCCGATTACTTATGTATTTTTCATTTTTAGGTCACCCAAAGCAGTATAGTAAATCCTTATTACAATCCAAATCCATCCTTGGCAAATTTACAAAGTCAAGCTCAACAATCTTTACAAAACAATGCAGCTTATCAAACCTTGAAGAATAATGCAGCCCTCAATCCAGATATCATTCAAAATAATCCTCTATTCAACTATAAAGATATCTTATCCTATCCTCCGTACGCTCTCTACTGCGATTGTGATTGTTCACCTTATCTCAATCAATACATCGTCGACCAACTCAATCAAATTGCCGATCAGTATAATCAAAGAAATTGCGATATTCAACAACTGTATTTAATCATCGACTCCACCATGCCAACTTTACCTGATCAACCATGGCGTCTGAATATGATCGATAATTTGTCTAGAAGTCTATATGATGAACAAGCACGTAGACAATTGGCGTATCTCCCTGAATATCCTGGTTTTTGCAATTCAATTTATCCGGTAATATTCCTCTTTTGTTAAACCGTCATCATTTGGCATCTATTGATTCAAAGATTTTTTCAGGAAGCCATGCCTGTTCTTTCCAAAAGATCACCGGTAAGTTTTCCGTAATTTAATTCACATTTTTCGAAATCTTTCAACATTATTTCGCTACAGATCGACAACTTGCCACCAACATTGTCGCCACCGTCTACAGTCAATCCCATGGCATATTATTACAATTTGAATTACCTGATGGACAGAATCATGCCAGATATATCACCTCAATTTAAACAAGACATCAGGGATTCAGTTTACATGAATACCAGACCAGAAGAATTGGGACAAGCTCCTGAGCTGATTAGACGATTAACCAGTAACTTACGAGTTACTGTTTCCCAAATGGTATTTGAAATTAATTCATGTAGATTGTCATAAATTATCTAATACGTATAGCTAAAAATTGATAATTTTTTTCAGTACGATTATACTCCAACGTTCTACTAAAAAAATGAAAACCAACACTGCAGCTATTACAAGTGTCCATCAATTCAGCAAGTACCTAATAACATTCATGAGTTGAACTATATTTCTATCAAATAAATTAATCATGTATTAAATTGAAAAGCGTAATTTTTTCAACGTTTTAAATCTCACGTACAAAAAAATATAAATCAACAATTTTATAATCCTTTATAAGAACAGTGTTTCTTAACGCTTTATACAGTTTGAGTTTTCAAAAAAGATGAATATCATACTTTGAAAAAACTTCTTTGAACTTATATATCTAAAAACTATACCATTTCACTAGTATAAAAATCATATTTTTACTCAATTACACATTCTCCGCCGATTTTCTCCAAAGTTTCTTTCAACTTTTCAGCTTCATCTTTAGCCAAATCTACTTTTACTACAACTGGCGCACTTTCGACAAATTTTTTTGCCTAAAATTGTACAAAAAAATGATTAACTACGAAATTGAAAAATTTATAACTGTAAGAACTACTCACTTGCACCAAGTTCATATCACTAAGTAATCCTTTGATTTCTTTGATTAGCGCTACTTTTTTGCTGTCGTCGAACTTCATTAGCTTAACATTAAAACTGGATTTCACAGATTGTACGGGAACGGCTTCTTCTTCCTAAAAATACAAATTTAGGTTGAACAAAAGTCGAAAATGCGGTGGAAAAAAATCAAATTACCTCAGATACAGCTGCGGCACCAGCACCAGGTGCAGCACCGAATGCCATTATTGGTGTATCTGGTATGTTCAGTCTTTTTTTCAAAGTAGAACTCAATTCCGAAACTTCAATTAAAGTAAGTTTAGAAATTTCATCGACAAGATTATTGATTTTCGGCGAAACTGGAGCTGGTTCATTATCTGGTATAGGTATCGATATTTGTTGAACATTTTGCAGCAATCTACACCTGTAATGCGAATAAACGCAATGCAATGGAATAAAATTAAAGCCGGTCAATAATTTACGTAAATGATAATGACTAATGATTGAAGAAAAATACAGGCGTGAAAAGAGGACGAGTAACAGAAATTATACGATCTCAATTGAGCGAATGAACCGTTCAACACCTTATACAGAAATCACGTTCTCGTATTTATTTATGAAAATAATTCGACTTACCGGACCGAAAACGAACGTACAACTTTGAAATTTATACATTCGCAAGCAAAGAACACGGATTTACCAAGTACCCTCATGACTGAAATTTCAGTTCGGTGAATTCTTGGAGGAAAAAGTCGGATTTTAAAAGGATTATAATTTAACCTAGCCGAAAGAACAAAGAATGATAGAATCTATTAGTTTTCAAATTCAAGTTATATTTTTTTCATTTTTCTCGTGGTGAGATAAAATTATAAAGTTAAAAACATGATAAAAATTCATACAAAAAAACTACATATTCCAGAAGGTATAACCGTATGAACCAAATGAGCAAGGTATGAAAGTCACACATGGTCACGTATAGCACGAAATTTTTTCATTATTCGTTACGTCCTGAGGGTCAACATAACTTTGATGATCAGTATTCAGCATCATACAAATTTATGGTAACGTTATCATTTCGTTACGTTACGTTATGCTGAGATTTTTAGTTCCGTTGTTCGACCATTGTAAACATTAACTATAAGTGAAGTGTGATTCACTACATACATTCAAAAAAGCAACATTGTCAAAAATGTTGAGAACCTTCCGAAAAAAAAAAATTTGTTTAGCTCTCCAGAAAAATTTATGTTTTGGAGTTACGAGGGTTTGACTCTAGGGCGACGTAAGTTCGAAGCTAATAATTTTACAATTAGCAATTTTAGAAAAAACAATATTTCTCATCTAATTCTGAACTGAATGAGCTGAAATTTTGTATACTCATAGTTAACATGATTTTGGAGAACGCTGTGCATTTATTTTTTTTATTTTTATATTTTTTCCATAATTGTGGAAAGAAATATTAAAATGACATTCAGCCGAAAAATGGTTCCACTTTGGTGAATTATGAACAAAAAACTGTATCAAATTTCGAAAAAATAAATGCACAGTCCTCTTCATTTTTTCTTCAAAAATAACATATTTTATTTTCAAAACATTTCATTGCATAATACGTGAGAGATATTGTTTTAACGAACGCCACCTTTCGCCCGAAAAGTTACCTACTAAACTACCTACTTTCCAATGTAGAGCACTCCCTTAAAGGTTCAGTTATTCGTTCTGTTATTTTGATCTCAAAGTGTGAATCAGTGCACATATCGGTTTTCAGTTTTCGCTGTCTATGGTGTACACTTCGACATAGTCGAAGGCTATACAATGGTTCATTTCTTTCATAATATGGTGTTTATTCACCATTTGAATACAATCAATGTCAATACTCAAGTTTTATCGAAAATCTTCATTATAAGAAACATTATCCAGGGAACGTAATATTAATTTTAAAATGGTATAAGCTACATAAAAAAGTAAATATATCACACGATAACATAAATAAATAAATAACGGCTGTCAAGAAAAAACTTAATACAAAGTAAAAGTTACTTCTAAAAAAATGTAAAAAAAATATTAAAGATTAGTACTGTCACTAAATGATCCAGATCGAACTTGTGATTTACTGGTTACGGGTGGAGGAGGCGGCGGTGGAATAGGTCGTTGAACTCTATGAAAATTCCGATGTGGTGGTAAAGTAGCTATTAAGAAACAAAAAATATTGAGCTTGAATTTAAGCTCTGACTACTAGAAATAATGATGAAATTTATTTTTATGATAGTTTCATTATCAATTACGGATAAAATGTGCTTAAATTTCAATTAACGCCTTGTGATAAAATTGTCCATTGACGATTGTGCAGACATTTTGAAAATTCTTCTTAATTTAAAAAAAAAAAAAAAACTGATGGGGAAATTTTAGATAATTTTGAACAAAATTACTGACAAATGGAGACAAATTTCAATTCTTTGATTTCGTTTTTTTCAATAAATAAAATGAATTCCCAAAATGTCTCGAAAGTCGCCAATAGACAATATTTCATTTCCAGTCGTGAACTGCAATTTCAAACAAATTCATCCATCAATGATGAAATTATAATGGAAATAAATTTTCACTGATAATATACGCAAAGCATACCTTTATAAGGCATGCACTTGAAGAAAATAAATATTATAAAACCTTAACTTTCACATGCAGTTTATGAATTACCTATATTGGAAACCTCTATGTTATGGCCATCTGAGAGGGCTCGCGTATGACTAGAATTTTGCCCAGGATCCGAGTAATGTTCCGATTTAGAACTATCGTTTTTCTCATACACTGCCCTTGTATCTGCGAACAAATATGAGAATACTCAAGTTAAGAATGAAATAACCTCATCACGAGAACAACTTTAAATACCAACCACTAGAAGAAAAACTCGATCGAGATCTCAATGTCGAATGATCTTGATTCACCGAACCTGAAGATTCAATAGGAGAACTTTCATCGGGAGAAGAAGGAATTTCAATGAACGACACCTGTTGTTTATCTACTGAATATAAATGAGCTTTTTCTAAAGAAGGACCTTTACTTTTGTCAATCTAAAACAAATCCATCATTAATTCACGCGATCTACAAAATTAAAAACAAAAATGCGGTTTAGATACTTTACTTCGGATTTATTTGCATCGGCTAAATCGGTTGATTTGAATGATTTAAACGTGCAGCTCATCGGTCTCTGTAAACTAGTTGGTTTTTCTGGTACCATAGGTTTTCTAGGTATTACTTCGTCGTTATTAGGTCTTTCTAGTGACACTCTTGGAGCGGGTATTGGTTTGGTTACTTTTTTACTTTCTAATATTTTATTTAACGATTCCGCGGATATCAATTTAGTCACTTCTGGGGATAAATTATTAATTCCATCATCTGGTGGAGGCATTTTCGCCCTAGGGCTTTTAGATTGAGATTTTTCTTCTTCATCTGCAAAAATGGCTTGAGAATAAGTACATAATTCCGTGATTTTAACGCATATATGATCAAATTATTCATTGTTTCACCATCAAGCTCCTGGGTATCGCCAAATTTATCCGATAATTCTTTGAAACTAAGCGATTCTTGATGGTCTACTGATATGCTAGCATTCGTAAGAGAAGTTTCATTAGACAGATGATTTTTCAAAGGTTGAGTAACGAAACTGACTCTATTTGTAACATTGGCTTTCTCTTTCTGACTGCCGGAAGGAGATCCGTAAAGGTTATTTAAAATTGGAGGTATAGGAGCTGGCTTATTTTTACGAGTACGATTCATTGGTTTCGGACTCTCTGGTAAAGGACTGTGAATTTATGAAAACTTCAGGATTAAAAACAGGAATTACAGTACTTTCACAATTTACTCATATTACTACCCAGTTCTGGATCTGTTCTTCTAAGCTCGTCGTAGACTGACATCTTTTAATTGACGAAGATTCGGATGGTGGGGTAAGCTCTACATTTAACAATCTCAAATCAGCACTATTTGATCTGGTATGTTCTTTTATTTTCATATTCGGTGCTTCTTCAACGGTAACATAAAATTTCTCCTCTGTCGAGTGATTCAAGAAATATTATATAATTTTACCAAAGATTTAATATTTCGAAAAAATAGTTATGCGACACTTACTACCCGGAAAGAACCAATCAGCATTCCGAACAAGGCATTCAACAATTGCTGTGTGAAGATTGGTAAAACTCATATTTTCTCTAAAATATTATCGAACATAATTAATTTCAATCCATTTTGAAACCAATTGTTCTTACTTGGAAGAAAAATACTTACCCAATGTTGCAAAGATTATTATTGTGACTCCATATTAAACTTGGAGCAATAACAATTCCAATATTCTGCGGAGTCATTTTATTAATTTCTTGATTTTTTGATAGTTTGGCGAGAAATTTTATTAAATATCTCAAATTATCATAATTCGCTTGAGGCAATTTATTAAGGACCCCTCGAAGAGCAGAAAGTTTTTCATTCTCATCAGCGGAATGCCTGTAACGGTATATAATGATGCACTAATTACAAAAAAAAAATCATCAACCGAAGGGCATTCATCACAACGCTCACCTTATTGCAACTAACCACTCTTCGTAAAGAGCAAATGTTAGTAAAGGCTCTGGTAACTCTCTAATATACTTTTTTAAAACGTCAGCGAAAACATGACAATCTCTAAGCTCCATCGCTGTCTCCAAAGTTATAAATTTAACATCAAGGCCGGTTTTTAGTCGACGTACTTTCGCAGCGCCTTAAACGTAAGAAAGAAAAATAATTATCACCTCGAACTTATACAATTGATCATCATAAAATAATCGGATACCTCCGGCTATTCGAAATAATCCTTCCTCTTCCATACCAAGCTCTAATAGTACACAAACGCAAAGTTCTAAAGGATAAGCGATTTTTCGGCCTGTTGTTCGCAGATGATCTTCGAGAGGAAATCTGAATACTGGTGTAAGGTTACCATTACCTGAAAATCAAAAAAGCAATTGGTTTATGACTGAACACTAGCTCATCAATATTGAAATAATTTTCAGATTACCAATAGTTGATTGTATATCTGGGAGGAATCTTTCCAAAATATTTAATGCTGAAAGATGCGACGCTTGTTGTAATTTTACATATTCCAGTAACAAATTAGCTAACACAGCTTCTTTTGAAATAACACTGTACATATCGGAAGCTAGCAGGTCCTGCAAAATACTTCGATAAGTACTTGGCTCAAACAATCATATTGATTCAATATTACTCAATTACCCGGCACTGATCGACTTTCGTTTCCAATTCTTCTAATTCATCTTTAATAGAGTCAACTTTCGTGACACTGCCAGTAGAATTTGAGTTCGATACATGTTTGAGAGCAACCTGATATCTATGATAGGCAGAAAAAGTGTGAAATTTAATCAAGTAAGAAAGACAGACAAACAATAGTCTAATTACCTGTTCCTAGCCGAATCCATGTCTGAGATTAATTTAGTAAGTTCGCGTTTCTTTTTAATAACATTAGGTATATCGGATTCCATTATTTCTTGTAACGGTTTAAGCACAACGTTATCGACACGAGCATCATTTTCAGCGCTAGCGTCAGCCAATCTCACATGAATTTGACTACTCTGAATTAAAACCACTCTGGAAGTCAAGGTAAAATGTAAAATTCGATTAGTATTTTAACATGTAAATATAACTAATGCATGGCTGTTTTAACCGCAAAATATTCACCTTAAAATATCATCAATTTCTTCAGCACCACTTTCAAACAGCAACTGATCGAGAGCTTTTTTCTATCAAACAGATGAATTTCACTTTATTTATTTACATTCATACAAAAACATAAAAAGTGTAAGAAAAATGCTACGAATAACCTACGTTTCGTTTCTCCCGAGCTGATACGATTTTTTTAACATTTTGACAGACTTTTTGTAAATCTTCTATTCGCCTTTCAGCGAGAAGCAAATCATCTGATAACGCTTCAGTTTTACCAGCTCTGAAAGAATGAATAATTACTTCGTATTTCTGGACAAGAATGGAATGAATTCATTCCCAAATGGTGTATACGTAAATCACAACTATATATTACCTAGAAAAAGTCTGATCAGCAAATTGTTTCACACGCTGGAATTGTTTCTTCATGTCGAACTCTTTTGTATTTGGTAAAAACTATCAAAGATTATTCCAATACTTATACTCTACTACAACCATCTGCAAAATATGTTGATGTGACGTGTAAAAAGTATACGTGAGTTATCTCGTCGCGTAAATAAATAAAACAAAGATAAGCAAGAAAAATTAGCGACAATAATCATCGATATGCGAGATAATAAAACAATGATTAATTCATCCTCGACTTAGAATAACAAAGCTATTTCCGTCAAGACGGAATACATCATCTAAATTTGAGAAGCTTATAATCATTACATAATCAATATTGAAATAATATGTAGAATGAAACTCACTTCAAATTAAATACTTTTTTCTATGTTGATATTGAATTTTAAACTATTATGCAAAAATTTCTTAAGTTTACAATTCATCACAGAACTCGATACTGGTAAGTACATATAAAAATATTATTGTAGGATAGTTGCAGGAAATTATTATCACCATGCACGATACCATAAAAACGTCCCTCACAAATAGAAATACGTTAATGAATCAATTCACCACTCTATTGATTATCTCTGTTTGAGTCTTTCGTGATTATCATAATAACTAACCATTTTCTTTTATGGTCTCTCTATCGACTTATATTGATTGATCTTCGAAATTAAGAATAGAATTACCGACTACGGTGCTTTTCTAGTGATTATAAGTTTTTTTTTCCTGTGACAATGTGACGTTTCTGACGTTTGTGACGTATTTGCGCTGCGCTATGACGTATGCTAAGCTGCTAAGCGGTGTTCGTGCTGGGATCGGAACGGGCAATATTGTTGTTTCAGGAATGGAACGCAACGTAACGAAAACGGATCGATTTTGTTAACGTTCCGATATTCTTCAATTTTGTTGTAAAATTTGTCAGGGTAATTGAATTGACGTGTTTATTTCTTCAAGAACCATTTTCTTTTGAAAATATTTGTTGAAACAGCAGTCGAGGTTCATAGAATTAAAATTGAGGAATTGAAAAATTATCATCTGAAAGTTAGAATTGTC
This sequence comes from Ferrisia virgata, assembly GCA_900060175.1. Lineage (NCBI taxonomy): Eukaryota > Metazoa > Arthropoda > Insecta > Hemiptera > Pseudococcidae > Ferrisia > Ferrisia virgata. The sequence continues at coordinate 47,996 of FIZR01019609.1, read as the reverse complement.
CAAAATAAAAAACCTTTCACTAGCCATTATGTTACTTTTGCAGCATTTTTTAATTTTCCTTAGTACATTCGAAGCAACAATTTGAAACAATTTTTTTATTCTCAACACTTTACATCGTCTCCCATGTAAAATTTTGGGAACGAAAAATTTGTACAAATCGTGGTCAACTTATGCAGCATTTTTTGCCATACACAAAATTTGCCCATCTTAATTTTTTAAAGTGGTTCATAAAATTCAAATGTGTACATAACATAACAATTGTGTTTGCTTGTTGTACTCATATTACATGTAGTCAACCTAGTACTTTTTATACGAAAGTATCATATATTATAATTAAATTGGGGGAGTCAGACTTCATTTAAGCACTCGATATGCTAATGCCAATTTTCTTTTATGATCAGCCAGGCGAACCGATCAAAACATTTCGAATCAGCCTGAACAAACGCTCATAACCGGCTGAATTAATGTAATGTACTTCATACGAATAGGAATAGGTATAATCGTTATAATGCCACAAAAGATATAAGATATATAATATACATATTATACAATATTACAAGTTAGAATATTTTGGTCCTAAGATCTTTCACATCACTTTAAAAATATAAAACACAAGTTATTTCCACATGGAAAAAATAAGCTTATGGAAGCAAAAATCATCCCGATAAATAATTCAAACACATTAAGGCCTCAGTTCGTTTTTGGACGAATGAATGTAACATCATTAAACTGATATGTCTTCGTATTGCCACTGTAGACACATATAAATTATCATGTATTCAGTATTCAGGACATATTCTGAGTTCGTTGAAGCCTAAGCTGCAGGCAGAGATTGAGAAAGAGAGTAAAATTTATTTGAAGTAACTAGGGAGTGAATGTTGGAGAAATCTTTGAATTAATATACTTCAAAATAACATATTCATAAATTTTGTACATCGCCACTCATCAATGATTTGAACAATTTTGACATGATCAGTAAAAGCTTCAAATAAGAATTACTAACGATTAAATCTCGAAACTTAACGATTTAAAATTGTTTTGACAGTGGCAAGAAGGCTTTTACAGATATCTGCATTGTTTTTTTTAAAAAGCGACTTCTAAGAAAGTGTACTGTTTCTCCATTTTGGACGGTTTTCTAAACTAAATTTTACAAAAACCAAAACTGCTTTTATAATGACGGTAAGAAATTACAGAAAAATAAAAACTCCAGTTTCAGATAGAACAATCGATAATTATGTTAAGATCCTTTTGTGAAAGATTATATTGCCTCTCACGGAGGCCTACAGAAAAATAAAAACTGTAATATTTTCAGTAACTATCTAAGGTCATTATCAAAGCAGCTTAAAGCGTTAATCAGAAAAATGACCCATGGAATTCATGCAGAAAGCTCTGAATTAATTCTTGTAAATATCCGGGCGAACAATAGGCAATCATGAATGCAGAATATGCCCTTAAAATCATGAAATGTTGCTAGGTTTAGGCACATTTCGAAAAAAGTAATAAATAAACATGTCATCTGCATTAACTATACAAATAGTTATGAAAATAACAGATGAATTCAAAAAAAATACACGTAGGTATGCATATTAATGATAATGAAAATGAATTAAAAATTCGCATGAAAAAGGTAATGTTAAAAAATTGAAGAATTTTTAAATCATTATTCAATATTTTTGCAGTAATAATAATAACAATAATAATAAAATTAATAACGATGTAACGAACTATTGATAATTGAATAAGGAATAAGTTATGTGAATTCTATATAAAATGCATAGCTTATATGTGACTTTGTTTAAAAAAGTACAAATTTAACAAAAACAAAAAACCGGAAATTCATAATGAACATTGCACAAAATCGTAACAAAAAATGAAAAACTTTCAGCAACATCCGTCCAAAACTAAACCTGTAGCAATTATTTTATAAATGATTCGAAGTTTGCTTTAATCCTTCAATGGTTTCCAAAAGAATACATCAAAATTTGATTTGAATTCTTCAAAAAAATCAAAGAATCCTAAACAACCTTTAATTGAACTGTGTTTAACATCATCACCAAATTACAACCTTTCAAAATTTTTTTGAATTTTCATTTACAAATCTTATTTTGGAAGCAGATCAAGCATTATCACAATCAACTTATTGGCGGGTATGCAATAAATTTAAATAGAACCACAACTTGTAATTCATACAAACACTATTTCTGTATTTTAAAACAAGAAACTTCTCCAAAAATCATCTGGAATTAGTCTGTAAATGATTAGGAGCATCGGCAAAAATGAATTTTAACCTGAATGCTTCAGCGACCAATAAACTTATATCAGAATCTTTCCAGTTTTGAGTTGGTAAATTTTGCAACATAATCATCAATCCCTGGAAATCTTGTTTAGCGAGTAATTCCTCTCGCCAGTGAAGAAGAAATGCAGCACAAACGTACAACTGGAAAGAAGCGAAAGTATCAGATTCAGCTAAATATGTATCCCATAAACGGATAGAACAACGCAAAGGCAATTCTCTGGTTAATAAATTATTCATCCAACGAAATGAAAACTGCAAATAATCGATACCGTGTTTAACTAAATGTTTATGTAAAGTCACATCAATCCTTTGGATTAGTTCTTTTAATTGATTCACTTTGTGTTGTATACCGAGCTGAGCAAAAATATAGTTATCTTGAATACTGTCCAAGAACTTTGAAAGACACCAAAACGAATCAGCTTCGACGCTATTTCTAACAACGCAAGGTATAAGGCTAATATCGACAGCGTTCAAGTCTTCATTATTGGTAAGAATTTCTTGTAGAAATACAACAAAAAATGGAGTTACTAGATCATTAATGCCTTGCACGTAACCAGATGCAGGATGCCTTATGGCCCAAATAAATAATATTCTTTCAAACATCTCTTGAACCGTTTTCTGTTGAAACAGCGTCATTAAAGGACTCATACGAGGAATATCGATATGGATTTGACGATAAGTATCTTGAAATGTTTCATCTCTATCTGTATGATAATATTGCTGCACTAGGTTCAAATAATCAAGTCTTTTACGTTCTAGTACTTCTTTCCTACGTTCCACATTCGCAGGTAAATAACCAGCTAATAGTCTCCAAGTATCGGCACGAATTTCACTCGGAACTCCAGACCAGCTGAATTTTTTCAGTTCATCCAATTTCAAAACACTTGTTTGCAATAGCGCTTTGAACTTTTGTAAACGGCAGTTATCGGTGTTTTGATTATTGCTACAACTGGTTGAAGACGCGTTTCTCGTTAATTCGTATTTACTAGGCAAATCTTGATGCGCTTCGTCAGACTTCGTCTTATGATTGTTAATGACATTAATAGCAGCCGATTCGGCTGTGCTGCGGCAAATAGTAACATCTAATGAAGTATTAGATTCGTTAACAAATTCGTTATCTGCTACGCCGCAATCCCACACATCATCCACACTATTCTTAAAATTTTGGAAACTAGTCGACGATGAATTACCATACGAGGAAGTTAAAACTTTTTTCGGACTTGGTCTGCCAGGTATCGTTCTTATATGTTTTTTCCAAAATGAATTTTCTTCGTTGTTTTTCGAACCATCGGCCATACTGATGATTAAATACGGATGAGAAATATTGATTATTTTACACGCCTTCGGATAAGGTAAGAGTTTATGCTTACATTGCATTTCATTTAGAAATGATTTCAATTGTACGAACAATTTTAAAATATTTGTCAATAGAAATCATTTCTCGCGGATGTAAAACTCTGGCATACACTTATTGAAAAAGCTGAAGTTTCACCTGATGATAAAAACACGGAGTTGAACAAAGATTACCGCTTCGTTATCATTTATTAGAACGAGATTCATTCAACCAATTTTCGAAACATTTACAACAAATTCATAGATTACAATAAAAATCATCATTAATGAATATTTTCGCGTATCAAAATTTTTATCTTCTATTTACATTTTTTATTATTTTTTCCTTCCTTTACCCTGAGACCGACCGCATAACTAACCGCAACCGCATTTATGGTAACCGAAACCATATTTTAAAATTAAAAAAAACACAAGTGTCGGTCGGAAGTGTGCATCTCTGTCCCCTTAGTCCATGACGCGCATGCGCCTCTGCACCAACCCTCTGCACTGTATCACCTTATCAGTTTCCTATAACTAAGGGTTTGAATGTTTCATGTGCGTGAGTGTGTTAGCTTCGAATAGCTGCAATAATTTCTACCTGTGGCATTTAAATTTTCATTTAAATGGAATCTAAAAATGGTCCAGTGATACTTAATGATGAAGAACTTACACAGTAAGTATTACAAAGTCATTTTATGTGGTCTTATTGTTCTTATATGCAAGATACTGATTATGATTCTATGAAATCTATCAACTAAAACGATAATTTTTAGATTAGCTATCAAGAAAATATTAGAAGAAACGAAAATGGCAGCAATAAGAGTTGAACGTGTAGGAACTTCTGGATGGCAGCCTTCTCAAAAATCTGTAAACAAAAAATTCCTGCAACACACAATATTATTTAATGCTCTTCACAATAAAAGAAAAGAGAAAGTTAAGCGACATGAACCAGGTTCTTCAAATGAGTCAAACCCCAGGAAGACCCCTCGTTTAAAATGATAACACTGACAACGAGATGTTTGTGAACAAAATGAATATAGTATTCGGCAATGAGGTATATTGGAAAACATTCAAAACCGAACGATGATTGTGATGAGAATTCGTGGTGAGAATGTATCTGATGAACGTTTGTACTTTTTCTTCAGAAAAATTTCCATCACTTTTTCATATTCAGCTTATCTAATTTGTTTCTGTATGGTCTACTGCTCAACTCTATTTCTCGCAATTACACATAACTTATTCGTGGCAGTGATGAGCTGAGGCGCTCAGATGTTTTTTAGTGTCGGTCAATGTTTCAGTGATGGTATTTTATATTATTAATTTATTATGTAATGTTATATTGATCAATAAAATGAAAAATATTTTATGAAGTGAATCTGCGAATTTTCTTTACAATAATAGTAGTTTATTTAAAATTCAACTAGAAAGATTTCATTCATGACTCACAAATGAAATTTTACAACAATTGCATCCGTTCTCTGTCGGAAGAAATCAAAACCGAAAAGAATCAAAAATACATTTACGATATACGAGTACTGCAAATGAAGTAGCCCGGGATAATGAGGCATCAAATAAATGGTATTACGTTTCCTAAATTTTTCGGTTAATTTCTGGTTGGTGGTTACGGTTTAGGTTACGGTCACCACGCCCAGGTTGAAGCTGAATTATTATTGTGCGCGGTCTATGTTTCTTCGAAAGGTGCATTACGATATTACATGATAGTATGATCAATAGTTAGTTAAGCATTACCTTTGATGATTTAACTACTTATCATTTATGTTAATGAACTGTATCCAAATGTATTCAAATTTCTGACTCCATTTATTGGATTGTCTCATTTGTGTTTCCAACGTTATTTTCAGGTAAAAATGTTTATCTTCCGAACAGTGTCTCGTAGAAATTTTCAGACATCCAGTGCATGGTTGGCCACTGATAAAAATTTGCTATCGAAACTTCGTAAAAGTACAGGCTATACTTTCGCTAACTGCAGGAAAGCATTAGAAGTATCGAATAACGATCTAGTCAAAGTGAGTCTCAATAATGTTCTTCCTTGTTCGCAAGACTTTGGTATTAATGATGATTTTTATAGGCAGAAGAATGGTTGAAAGAGCAAGCATTAGCACTCGGCTGGGCTAAAGCTGCAAAAGTTGCCGGTAGATCTACGTTGCAAGGATTAATTGCCATTTCAACCGATTCGAAGACCGCTTCACTAGTGGAAGTGAATTGTGAAACAGATTTCGTTGCAAAAAATACCAACTTCAAAGAAGTGGTTGTCAAAGCAGCTAATGCTTGTTTTAATGTCGCCAAAAACCAAACCAATTTTATTGATTCGATCGCTAAGGTAATTCAGGAAAATTTATAATCTTCAACTTGAACATAATCTTGTTCATTACGTTATCGATTACAGATCAATTTTGACTCGACACAACTGAAGAAATTGGTTAGCCCAGATGGTAAATCATTGGAAGATGAAGTTGCGTTACTGGTATCTCAAATAGGTGAAAATGTCTCTCTTAGAAGAGCCATGTGTTTAAAAGTAGCCGACGATTTACTCGTCACAGGATGTACTCACCCATGTACTGGTAAACACGAGTCAACTTTGACCGGTAAATACGGCTCTTTGTTAATTTACAAATCCGATTCCAACGATAAAAGGGCTGCAGATGTTGCGAAACAATTATGTCAACATGTGATAGGTATTCTTCGACTTTTTAATTTGCTCTTTTTTGTTTTAATTTTTAATTCTGAAAATTTCATTGTTGGTATTTTTAGGAATGAAACCTACTAAAATTGGTGACATTGAGAAAGACCTTCCCAAAGAAAATAAAGACGAAGAAACAGTAATGATTCATCAAGAATTTATTATGGAACCTGAAACACCGGTATTTGAAATTTTAACAAATTCCGGAATATCTTTAGTGGAATTTTTTAGATTTGAATGCGGGGAGGATGTAAAACCCATCGAAATTAGCAATGATAAGGAGAGTGAAAAGATATATGCTCAAGCTGCGGAGTGAAGTGATGCTATTTTTCAAATTCATTGCTTATAATATTTACTGTTGATTGATTAATATATTTATTTCAAATTGGGAGAAAAAAGTCTCAAATATTTTATTTAAGGCTATGCTCCGGATCAAGCTATGGATATTTAAAACTTATTAGGTGAAATTTATTTTGGTGATAGAAGTCTCATATTTGATGGATAAAATGTTTCAAGTTTTTTATGTACGCTTCGAAATAAAATTGTCTTCTAAGAATTTTTGAGATAAATCAAAAATTCTTTTTATTCATTTCAAAAAATTAGAAAAATGAGATTTAAGAATAAATTTTGGAAAATTTCAGAGAAATTTACTATGTTTTTTCGTATAAAAAAATCGTTGAATTGCTTCAAAAGTCGTAGGAAACCTATTTTATTTCTTAATGTGTATTGATCAAAAGATTTTATACATCTATCATGAATTTATGAGAAAAATTAACTTTTTCAAAGCATACCTTTAATCGATAACCATTTTACTTCGCAGAAAGTTCCCAAGAGCTCTGTCCATAATATTCACCATTCATTTGAAAATTTCTGCGTTTATAGAACTGCAAGTACCAATATCATCCAATATTGAAATTTTGTATCATATTTTACTTTGTCAAAAAATGACTTCATAATCTAGTGAACCACAAGTTTGATTTGTATTTTACAGGCAGTTTCATAGCTAGCCAATGTATGAAAACCAAAAAAAATTTACGAATAAATTTTATTTGACTACGTTTTCAACAGAAAAAAATAACAAAATAAATCCTTTAAAAGACATTTTCACTAATGGTAATAATGAAAAAGATCAAACCACAAAAGAAATTACATAGTTATCGGTTAATAGACTACTTGAAGCTAAAAAATATTCGTATAAAATTGAGTAGAAAATTTCAGTATAAAAAAATTGATAAAAAACTAAAAAAAATTTACATAAAACGTCTTTTTTAAAAAAACGCAATAAATAAAAAAAAGAACACGTTCATTAGAATAAAAACTTATTAAACAAAGATTAAAAAATATTTCCAAGGTAGATAAATGAACGACATGCTAATAAATGCATTAATTTAAAATAGAACGTAACGATAATTTCAGATTATTTCGACGCGGAAGAAATGCTAAACAGCGAATAAATTGGTAATTGAATAAAATAGAGAATCAATTAAAAATGCCATTCTGGTAATTAATACTCCAATTTTGCGCATTTAATTTGCAACTCTGTAACAAAAATTCGTATTAATTGAAATACCATCGCATTAAGATTATGTACAGGCCTAGAAGTATTTCGAAAAAATATTTCAACACTGAAAACTTATTTTAGTATAGAAGCCATTTAAAACCATCTCTTATTTCAATAAAAACATGATTCTCATTTAAATTTTCCGGAAATGAATAAGTTTCATGATTTTTTCACGTACGCTATTCGTAGATCGAATTTTGCAGTAAATGAAGCAAGTCTTCGCAATGCTTATAGAACTTGTATCAATTTTGAAAACTATTCACGATTAAACAGGAATTATCATCTGATTGTGAAAAAAAGCTTACTTTGAACAGCCTGGTATATTTCGTTAAGATTATTCAGAGCGATGTTGAGTTGATAATCAGCTGAGATATCGTTTTCAACAAAACTCAAATCATCTTCCGTTTTATTACACAGATTATCAACTACCCCGCCCTGATCTGAATCGTGTACTTTATCTGACGCTGATGCAATATCACCTTGCTTTTTATAATTTTGCACTGTACTTTCACTACGTTCGCTATAAAAAGAAGTAAAGTTAGTAGATGAAAAAATATCGATTGATTAAAATTTTGGTGGTTCATTTATGAATAATTTACTTGAGCGAATCTTGGAACGCTAAAATAGTATCTTTAATTTTATACGACATTTGGGTAACTTTTGATACAGTCGCAGAATCGACATTCTGAAAAAATAATGAACACACATCATATCTGTCAACATTATGCATGTGAAAAATGAAAATATTTTGAATTATTTTCAATACAAACAGTTATGGTAGATGACAGCAGTAAAACCGAAGAATTCGAAGCAGCATTACTTAGCAATGATAATCTGCTACTAATACTTTCAGGCGGCGTATTTTGTAAAGACGTCTAAAAAACCGAAGCAAAAAATTTTCTTTGAACTTAAGTATTGCCATATCTTCGAAAAACACATCATTTTATATCAACTTACCGAAGGTGGTTTAGGAATAATCCAGTGATCTTCACTATCGTTATCGTATTCAGTCGCGTCTTCATTTGATGATATAAAATATGAACAAACTGATCGATTACTTGCGCTACGATCAAGAGGTATTTCATCCGCAGATTCTTTCTCGTATCCATTTTTATTACGTAATCCGTGAAACGACGCTGATCTAGTGATGATCTTCGCTGCTGGATCTCTAAATCATTCAATTATTTTTTGATATTGTACGACTGTAATTCTTAGTATCAATAATCATATCACACGAAAAAGTAATTTTACTTACTCCGATTCCTCCAAGCTCGAAATTTGTTTTAAGTGAGCTGACGATGCGTAGTTTGTAGCAGTGCTAGCCAGAGCTTTTCTCTTCTTCTCTTCAGCCACAGCTTTCAAAGGATCGTAATTTTTTCGTCGTTTCCAGTTATGCAATTCGATTTCTTGAGTTGATTTAGCCGAAGATTTTCGAGTAAACTCAGTGCTATTAGTTTTTGAACGAACAACAGATTTCAGCCTGTTTGATACATTATCTGATTTTGGATAATCTTTGCAGAACTGCTTTTACCGATTAAAAAAACCGCACATTTTACTCATTACATTGTCATTACACGTATTCATAAGAAAAAAAAAAACACTAACTGAATTATTGCGCTTTATAATGGTTTTCGGTGGAGCTGATTCTACTGTTTTAATTGAGCTACCTACAAATGTTTTCGATCGAATCGGGGTCGATGTATTGGTAATCACTTGAACAGGTTTCTTTGAACGATCTCTACGCAAACTATAAATAAAAAAGTTTATTAATTGGGTACGTGCTTAAATTTTGAATCGACGAAAACTATGCGAATAACTTGCTAAAAATTTGCATTCCTACATTATTTCAGGCCTTTAAGACATCTTTCACGGCATTTTTAACTAAATTACCTGAAAGCTCTATTGAATCTGGTTACAGAGTATTTGCTGGGTACTGTTTCTTTTCCATTTTGATTTTTCTGTGGAACTTTTGATTCTTCAAAACGTGTCTGTGGTTTCATTTCGTTTCGAATAATTCTTTTTTGAAGCGCACATACAATATTCTCAGTTTCTCGTAAATAATGTTCGGTATCGTTTTCTTCACAATTTGATAAATTACGATTCGATAATTGTTTGTTCTACAAAACAATTCACTTGACTACGCAATTACAAGAACAAAAATCGTAGGGAATTTCAAATGCTAAGTACCTTTGATTCATTAATGGCATTCTGGGTGATTCCATTCAATGGGGTTGTTTGATACTTCATACCATTTAATAAATTAGTGGAACTTGATTCGCGGGACCTTTCAATCGGAAATGGAATTTTTGATGTGCGAGTTACTGCAAAATAAAAGGTTAATTCATAAGTTACCAAATTACTGAGTTTTTGATTAATTTACAAACCTACGAAATTTTCATTTACCTTTGGCATTATCTTTATTGTTAGTTAATGATGTTTTTGACAATTCGGGCGACTCATTTTTCAAAACAGAAGCGTTTTGCTCAATCCACTCATCGACCATGCGAGTTCTTTTTTCCAACTTTCTTTCACTCTGCGAAACAAATGAAAATAAGTAATATCTAGCGAAGTAATAGACTAAGAAACTTTAGATACGCACAGAAACATTTTCTTCACTTTGATTTTCCGATGAGATGCCAAAGACTTGATCAATCGACTTTCTGGCTTCCTTGACCTGTTCGTTGTTTTTATCAATAGTGTAAGTACCACCTTCACTGTCCGTATCACTCAGATTAATTGTTGGTTGTTTTTCGTTGATTAATGTAGCAGTATCGTTTGATTTTCTCTCCGCGAAATTTCGATCAGTTTCGGTATATCTACGAGGTGTTACAACCTCAAGAGCGGTATTCAAGTTTCCTAAAAACAATGAGCAATTTTTTGAATAATTTGGAAAAATCGAATTATCTCGAAAGTGTTCTACCAACCTTTAACTTGAGGGATATCTTTTAAAGAATTTTCATTGCAAACTGCTGTTTCATTAGTTTCTGAATCACAACTATATTTCAAGGCATCACCCTGAAAAGAAAGAAAATTGAAACAGTGGAATAAATTATGAAACTAGTTTGCCATAATACCTTTGAAAAAAATGTATTGTTTGCCACTGGTAATGATAACGTTCTGTAATGTTTTTTTGTAAACATGTTGGCGGTTTTGATTATTCTTTTTTGTTTAATCACGTCAACTTTATCCGCCCCATCTTCAAAACTAATAGTGAATGAGGTTGATAAACCGGATGCTTTGATTTGTAATTCGCCGTTTTCATCATCCACGTTTTTATCCATCTGAAAATGGGTAATATTTACTGTATTACTTCAGCTCATTACGATTTTAACAATGTAATATAATGCTTGACACTTACTTTGTAAAAGTGAAAAAAAGGTTAAAAGAATTATTCAACCCGCTTAAATTTGTTAATTCGATGTATCCATAATTCGATAAACAGTATCTAATATACGAAGAACATTAGAGAATATTTGAAAATCAATCATAAAAAATGATTTTTTACCATTGTATCACTGATTATGCATTTGTTGAGTAGGACTGATGTAATGTTTACTAAACTTCAATTATAAACAATTGAAAAGTGAATGCGATGATTTCAAGCTTATTGCAATAAACGCTACACAAACTAATTAACGAAATGAAATTAAAATTAATAAAGTTCTCAAGCGTAAAAGTTGAAAATTAATAGTCTCACTTTCGCCAAATCACAACAAAAAAGTGCCCAGAAAACTACTCTCCTAATATCAGACATTTCACGGTTGACATCAGCTCGACTGGTTATGAATTCTGATAAAAATTCGACTACAGATCTATAACCTGCGAATACGAACCTGCCGCAGGAATCATGGAATTGAGATATATACAGGGTGTCTAAAAATATCTGGTAACGCAAACACAAAAATACTCTGGCTAAATTTTCCTTTTTCATCTAAGTTCAAGTTGAAATTTTAAGCTAAAAAATTTCATTTCATTGCTACGGATTTGCAGCTTATATTGCCAAATTAAAAACCCTTTCGTCCATTTGATGAAAAATATATGAGATTACAGGGGTACAATATGTGGTGATTGAAGAGGGATTTTTGCTCATTTTTGCGTTTCCGTTACCGGATATTCAAAGACACCCTGTAGGTGGCAAAATTTTTTTTATCGTTCCACACATGAACCTTATGATTTTGATTCTTATACAGTTCCCAGTTGTTGTTCCAGTGATAAATTTGTAAACTATAGTGGTACCGTTCCCGTTCCGATCTCAAAATTTTTCCGATTATTGTTATGGTTACCGTTTCGGTCAATTTTTGGGTTATTGACTTATTGTTCCATTTCACGTTCTGGTTACCGGTTTACGCATCGTTCCATTATTCGTTTTGTTCAAAATTTCAATGTTTCTGTCACAAACACAACACGAAAAAATAAAGACAAGAATTTTATTTCAAAAATTTGAAATTTGAATTTTGTACTTTGGGAAAACAAAATTTTCGGTATCTGTAAGTACCAGGGATGGTCGTTTAGCATAATGTCGGACCGATTAGGACTGTACCTTGAGAAAAATGGCCAAAAATCCGAAATGAACTATTTTGATTCCAAAATTAATTTTTGTGCTGTTTCAAAATTCTGGACCAGTAACAGTACGTTGGTTCAAAAATCATTGTCAGACCGGACCACTTGTAAGATCAATGCGAATAAGCGCACCACCTTCCACTTACCACGTACCATGCAGATTGCAGATGAAAAAGTTTACTACAAAATTACAAATTTTGTCATACACACATTTTACCTATTTCCGTTATTATCGGCTCTATTGTCGGGACAACATTATTGTTTGATTTGAACTTTGACTAAAACAGAGATGGCAAAGTTTGTGAAAGAAGTGAGCGTGTTTGTTTTTACCTTCGGCACAAACTCAGGGATTTAATCTTAATAGGTTTGATTTGTTCTGAGTTACGGTTACGTTACGTTCATCTGAAATTTTTCGTTACATAGTTATGAGTTTATTCGTTATAAAGATTTCAATCGTTCGTTTAGCGGTTACGGTTTCGGTTTAATTCAAATTTAAACCCTTTCGCATGTAAAAAAAATGATCAGCGTTCTTCATTTGTTCACGTTATGTTACGTTCTTGCAAAATAATTTAATTTGTTCACGTGTTTCGTTGATTTATTATAAAAATTTAAAAGTTACGCGTTCAAGTTTATCGATTTCATCCAGGTTTAAATCCCTGTACAAACTAACCCTACTGCAACCCTATCAGTTAACTATGTTCACGCTCACGCTCTTTCCACGGACATGGAATTCATTAATGGTTCATAAATAAACAAGTAATCCTTAATTTTATCCATGTGGTATTGCTACATGATTCTTTTTTTTATTTTTACAAAAAACCTGAATAAATTTTCTTACAAATTCAACTGTGTTTGTAAAAAATAAAAATTTTGAAAATCCATGAATAAAAAAGTATTTTTTCATTTCTCCATTTGAGATCAATGAAAAAGACGTGTGTACCATCACATGGCTGTGACGTGTACACGTCTTGCCACTTTATCAGCCGAAAAGAGTAGCGAACGAATACCCGAATTATCCATTCCATATCTATGGCGGGGAAAAACTATACTAGTCTAAGTAGAATGTAAAACGAGAAGTTTAGTTACTTTAGTTACACGGGCGACCACCTTCCTTCGTCAAACTGATCTCAACTGAATCAGAAATTTCTTATCATTTAATCATTTAAAAGGATTCTAAAAGTCGCCCGTTGGTGTGAAAAACTTGAAAAGACGTTGAATAAACCGTATTTCATCCTTGCTTCTTACGACTTCATTGTAGTGTTTTAATCATAATTTCCAGTTTATGCAATCATCAGATTTGGTTGCGTTGTAACCTGATAACATTGTAATTGATAATAATTCACTGTTATGAAGATTTGGACCTCGGAACACGTATTCAAGTACTTATTCTCATTGTTTTCATTATTGATAAGCTTGTCCCTGTATGAAATGGAGCAGATGCTTTATTGAGAAAAGAATTCATTGACCTCAAGTTTACCCCTCATCGAATGATTATCTTGCTTCACACGCTATTTATTTTGGATTAATTTAAATTTTCCCTTTTTTAGTCATTCTTGGGAAACTGTCGTACAAGCAGCATGGAGAAAATATCCGAATCCGATGAATCCTGCTGTTATCGGTACTGATATCATCGATCGCGAGGTTAAAGATGGAATTTTACATACTCACCGATTAGTCACATCCGAGTGGGGATTACCAGTTTGGGCTCGTTCGGTAATAAACTATTGGTTGTATATCTTTTATTTCGGTTTCGAGTAATATTCACCGCCTCATATGGTTTAGATTATTGGACCTAGTGGTGTTTGTTATGCTAGTGAAAAATCTGAAGTAAATCCTGGACAAAGAAAGATGAACTTACAAACAAGAAATGTAAGATTCAAGAATCTCGTTTTGCACCCTTCATCAGATATTAACTTCAATTGATCTTGTGTTTTTTAGTTATCATTTGGTAGTTTGGTAGCCGTAGATGAAAAACTTACATATGAACCGTGTCCAAATGATCCTTCAAAAACGTTACTAACCCAAGAAGCTGTTGTTACCGTACAAGGAGTACCGTTATGTAGTTATATTGAAAATTTGTTGACTAACAAAATATCCCATAATGCATCAAAGGTAACTTATACTCGCAGGTGTTTGTTTATCTCATCAGTAAATTGACCGGTGCATTGTATATGTTGTTTTTTTTTTCTAATTTCACAGGGACGAGAGGCTATTGAATGGGTTATTGGTAAAGTAGAAGCCGAAATGAGTGAAATAAAAAACTCTGCTGTGAAGAATAAGGATGAAATAATTTCGCACACAAAGAAATCATTCGACGATTTTACATCATCAGCTCGTAAATCAATTGATGAAATTTTTCTCGCGTAAGGAATGATGATCTATAGTGAACATGTCCCACGAAAGTAGATAATTTTGTTTCCAATTCACCAGTTATTAAACATTTCCACATTAAAGCGATTCCAAGCTCAAAAATTTCAATATAAGTGTGTGAGTGTATCAGTTGTTTTTATTACTTAATCAAGTACAAAAAATGAAAACAATTTTTTTGGTTTTTTTGTTGTATATATTTATTGTTACGTGGTTGTAATACTGGAATCGATTTATTGTGATTGAAATGATTGATCCATTTTTTCATTCAGCTAATTAGCATACAAAATTAGAGTATACAATGCCAAGCATTTTGTTCCTTTTTGTTCTCCCCCTTCTGTCTTAATGATGAAACGGATATTCCTGTTATCGAATACACAATTTTAAATTTTATCATGATTTCGTGCTATTCGATTGAATATTTTAGTTCATTCATCCCATCAAGTTGTTATCTTTTTGGGATATTTTAATACTTTTTTGTTTTTATTCGATCTTTGGACGTTTTCAATTTCCTAGTAAATAACTTGACATCTGTGCGCATGTTTCTTCATTATAGGTACTTTCGCTCCCGAATTGAAAATTTATGGTTACGTAAGTCAAAAAAAAATCCAATACGTAGCTGATTCGTTCTCGTAATCAAGGACTAATTTATTGTAATCTTGTAATAAGAACGGTCTTCGATAAGTTACCATAATTTTTTTGCCCAACTAATGTATCTAATTTGTGCTTCACATTGGAAGGACTATGACTTTAATCGCGTGACTACTGATAAAGGCTTATCTTAAAAGAAATTGTAAAAGGAGATACTACACCACTTTTGATAATGATTTACAAGTTTTATATTTAAAAAAATTTCAACAGAAAAAAAATCGATCAACATTAAGTAAAAAGCTATAATTAAAACAAATACATAATACATCGGTAATGATAACAATAAAATGAGACAAAAAATTACGATGAAACATCACATAAGTTTCAGTCTTTTTACATCTTCAGCTCGGAAATCCTTGCTACAATGACGAAAGAATAACAGTATTACAATTCAAACACTACATTAATTCAATTGATCATCGAAAATAGATCTTACCGTAAAAGTAAAAACTGTTTAATTTCTTTAGGCGTAAGCCTCCATGTAAATGAACAATTTTCAGTGCCCCAATATTCTTGTATTTCGATTACTTTTTCTAAATTCAAAACTACCGCTATCTGAGTCAGACGAGAAAATTTATCTCGAATTGACCATGAAGTAGCATTACTCAAATATGTAACCAGTGTTCTAATTTCTTTATCCAAAACTAAGCCTCCCATCTGTGGAAATAATGCAACATCACATCACTCGACAATTCGCACTCAAAGTTACAATCCGTATTTGTACGAATGACTGAAGAATTCGTATCAATACCAAGAATTGTTCATCCGATGATTTTTGAGAATAACCTGTAGATGAGTCTACGTTCAAAGTACTCCTCGCGAGGATTTCACTTCTCTCAAGAAAATATACATTCGAAGTCATTGGTATTGATACGAATTCATCAAATGTAATCAGCTACGCGTTACACTAACCTACCCTATTGAAATCTGTTTTTAGTATATCTTTTTCCAGCTGGGTCATCAGTTCATCTGCAATAATCAAGATGAAAGAATCATAATTAGAAAGCGTTAAGCGAGGCTTGAATTCTCTCAATAGCGATTCTAAGTTCATAATCAGACTTCTGATGAACGGTTCGTTTGCTTCGTAACTAGAAAATTCTTCCTAAAAAGGGTAAATTTCAAATTTAGGCACATTTATTAATATCCAAACAAGTTTCGTTTTCAAACATCAGAAATTTTTTCTACACTTACAAAACTGAGCTGATGGCTAACTGAAAGGAAATTATCGACCCAAGGAACAACACGAGGTTTAACGACCGAACTTTTAATTTGTTGCAATCCGTAATCTTTAACGGTTGTAAATGTGCTAGAAACCGATGTCAATCCAGACAGACAACTTTCCAATTTTTCTTTTTCGTGTTTGGTAGAACATTGCAATTCATCAGTTAATGTAGTTAACAGCATGTTTGTATACTCGCTACATACATCGCAATTATTCAAATAAGCCTAAAAAAATTAAATCAGTACATTTTTTGATTTTGATTTGTTGAGTTATCACAAAAATTACAGACAAACTCACCAAAAATAATAATTTACTTTGTTCGGTATCCATTTGCTGAAGACGTCCCTGTATCATAACGTTGTAGGCTTGAGTAAGATCTAAATACCCAACTGAATACCCCTGCCTCAATTGCTGACGTAATGTGTTACAAACATCAGTTTCTAAAATGGTGCAAGTATTATTAATTATTGCACATACAGCATCGACATTACCGCTACTATATGCTCGTCTGAAAAATAAAAAAAAATCTAGTAGTATTACACTACTTTATATGAAATCTCTTTAGGAATAATTGCAATCAGGATGCGCATTGCTTACCTTATACACTTTTTAACAATGAAAAATATATCATCAACCATCGTAGAAACTAAAGCATCAGTATCGCAGGTATCCATCGTAATCGCTTTCTTGATACTTTGTTCCATATAATATCTTTCCAAAAGCAAATAATCACCAATTAAAACCTGCATTTGTTTGGTTATATTGTTACTTGAATTGAGGTTTTTCAATTCGTCGATAATTTTATCAAATTTCTCATTTTCAGGACCAATATGTTTCTGAAAAAAAAAAAAATAATCAAAGTTAGATTTAACCGAATAAAACTGAAACAGGAACTCAGATACACTTACTGTAATTAAAGAGTGAATAAAATTCAAATATAATCCGTAACGAGCGTGTATCAAAGTGATCTCATTTAACAGCATATCTATATCTTTTGGATCAATGTATTCAGTTTTTGATGAACTCGAACGTGATATTTCATTAATTATACGTAATTTCACATTCATATCACGTTGAGTTTTGAATTCGGTAACAATTTTATCGCTTAACAAATCGCATTCTTTCTGTAGAGCATTCATAATGTCTACCAAACCATCCAGACCTATAAATTTAAACAAATTTTATAGGTAAACCAGTACGACGGAACAACAAAAAGGAGAGTTTTGGCACATAATGATATACTACCATAATAAGTTTCTACTAAAGGCTGATGTTCAACAATCAGTTGAGCCATTTCTTCGAACAGAAATGTAATTGCATCCGCAAAAATCATGTTATGTTTTTTATCTTTAGTGTTACTATTTTTTACTTCGCTTAGTTTTTCACTTACGGTGTTTTTAATCTACAATTGAAATTTGCATTAGTATCTCTTCACTGTTAAATGACACATACAATGGTCAAGAATTTCATTAACCATTTTTCGTAGAAAAACCGCAAAATTTTCCAATCCGTATTCCTGCATATCTATCAATGGAAAAAGTTTAAAGAATCTTTTCACTGATTCGATATCATTGACGGATATAGCCTCTTTGAAATGAAGTGAAATCTTATTCTGCAACATAGCTGCAGCGTTTCGCAACAATTTCATGGACTGCGAAATAGCTGCACAATCTGTTTGGAAAATCACTCATGTAGAGAACTTTGATCACGAAAATGCAAGGAAAAACAGTAATTTTATAAACCTTGGGCCATGTCATCTGCAGTTTGTTTCAAAAGCTGTTGATCCATCGCCAAAAACCGGTGAACGTGGACTGCAGCTTGTTCGTAATTTTCATTTTTTAAAGCATTCTGAACGCCTTCGCTGCATAACTGCAGATCTAGTAAATCTTGAACACGTTTTTGACATTCAGATACTCTCAACTGCGCAAGAAATTATAACAAAATGTAAAGTCAGAAACCTGAAAAAAACATGTGCGTATTGACGTACCCTAGCTGTATCCAACTGTTGTATTTGTAAATTTATTTTATCGGAGAGTTTTGTTGAGTTGTCCAACACAGTGTAAAGTTGTTTTGTATCTGAATCAAGACTACAAAAATTTTCGTGAATTTTCGGTAAATCAAGAAGATTTCTCTTCAAATTCTTAATCTTATTTATTTCAGCGTCCAGTTGTAATTCAATTTCTTTCTGAAAAAATAAACGAATCAATGTAAAACTGAAAATGTTATCAAAGCGCTAGAAACTTACTTCTTTCTCCAATAAAGCAGCATATTCATTGTTCAAATATTCCCTGTTATAAGAGCTCGTCGATGAGGAATTCATGATAACGCACCAGATACTAATTCATAATATAAACTGAGTTTAATTTACAGAAGAACTTATAAAAAATTTTAACGGCTACCGTTTTTTTTCTTCAGTTTTGATGAAAACTATAGATACAAATACAAGTACAAGACACGACACCGAATATACGTCCCGCCCGTTCCCGAATAAGCATTATTTTTTAATTTTTTTTTAGTGCGCACATGCGCAGTTTACTCCGAGCCTGTGACCAACAGTCATCTACATCTTCCCATAAAGTGCAACTTCTTAGAATTATTTTTTTCAGTTATGCAGAATTGTGTAGGGCTGGTTCGTATCTTAATCAATCAAACAATAAAATTAACAGAAGCCTTATTTCGAAGTCACCTGTGAGTGACCTATGACTTCACTTGCTCATGAAAAAATAAGTACTTTACCTAACCTATCTCATGTTTTACCGTAAGGCGTAAATTCCAAATTCATGGTGCCAGGAGTCAACATGATATCTATGTCTGCTGTACTGTCCATAACATTTTTAGCATTTTCTGTACGAATAACAAAAATTCAAACTCAAAAGTGAGTGAAAAGAAGAGTGTGGAAAATATTATTATTTTCTGTTATGACAAATTTCATAAATTATGAATAATGTTATAATTATGATACTGTTTGAATTGAACATGTTATGCGAATACGAATACGAACAAAAAAATTCCAAGTTGAATTGCACCTTATGGGAGGAAATAGACGCTTGTGCGATACAATCGCATCGCTGCTGATAATTTGATAAAGTGTTGGCAAAATATTGGCCTATTTACATCTTCATTCTATTAGTTTTGTGTTCAACTTTTCAAAAAGCTGGTCGTGTGTGAGGATAGTTTATTATTCAAATTGAAAATTGAATTACAACATCGAGTGATTCTCGCGAATTTTGTTTGATGAAAGTTTCCGAGGTGAATTTTGTATCTTTTGTGCATTTGAAATGATCGCCTGAGTGGGCTGAGTGCAAAACCAAAATCTTCGGCAAAAGTAAGTCGCCGCTTGGCATCTATGATTAATTTTTAACGTAGGGTAATTCTAATTCGGTATAGAGTGGTTTTTTAAAGGAATATTGTGCTGAATTGCATTCGAAGTTATTAACCTCCATCGCATATGTAATATTTTGCCGTTATTTTGACGTTGCACTTGGAGTAACGACATGTCGGAGTGCGTTGGTGTATGTTAGGTGTTTGCAAATGGAGTGGCAGTTTGCTTTTGATTTTGGCATTAATTTTTACAGTCGACTTTTTTGCATTGTGTTTTGGCTGTGCACGTATTTATTTTGAAACAACATCCTGCAAATTCTTGATTCATACTATAAATGTTCGTATAAATTTCTTGTTTGCCGTACTTATCACCGTGTAATGTAAGTAATAAGTATTAGCATTCAATTTAATTGATAAATATAAACATAATTCTTATGTCACGTGGAAAAAGAACGTATCAATGGCCTTTCCGCGAATCAAAATACTATTTCAATACGTGTTGTGTTTATCATCAAGGACAATCATTACTGGCCTATTTCCATAATAGTTTTTTTTTTTTCAATTTATTATTATTTCAATTATCGCGTTCATGTTGATAGGTAACGAATGTAACTCCGAAAAACTCAAGTAATTATTATTGCACTTGGTAGTACTTCTCAATTTTTTCCTCCTAGTATACAGTGTGTACAAGAAATTCGAAAAATCAAAACACATACGTAGGTTTTCACAGTTATCCAACTTACCCTGCATTCTTTTTTACATTTATTCAACATGTTAACAAGTGGGATAGTTTATTTTATTTAGAAATGAGGAAATAAACTCATTCTGTTGAAATCATTTGATTTTTTGGTTTCTGTACTGACAGAAAGCTAGAAACAGAGGAAAAGAAAAAGTAGATAAGTATTTTAGCGTTTTTGTCATCCGGATTTCTTACTCACAATGTGCCTATAAACCATACATAGCATAATGATTTGTAGAAAAAGTTATCGAATGAAATTGGAATAAAATTACATATCAGTGTAATGTACGTACACACCACAAGACGAAGGTATAAGTAGTGACATAAAACATAATAGAATTCTTAACACCGCGTATCATTGGTGTAATAAACTTTTTCCTGATACTAAGTTGATTATTGTTGATTTGTGCTTGTTAAAATGATAAATTCGGTAGGTGTATTAATTAATAACTTACGTGCATTAGCAAAATTTTTTAATCAACTTTCTACTTCGGGAGAGGATCAATTTGCCATAGATCATTGCTACCATTCACGTATTGTGTATAGTTTGCGAGATTTCCTTTTTATTGAAACATTATTTCACGGTTGTCTATTCAAAGAATAAGAAGTACCTGTGCATCGAGACGGGTGTCAATTCTGTTATAAATTTTCAGTCGTTCTTTTCAAGGTGTTTTTTTGTATCAAATTTGACGTAAGATTATATGGCTAATGCGTATCAAACGACAGCATATGAACAGCTAACAGGTCGTTACCCTCGGCATATGAATTATTGATACTTACGTTTGGAAAGAGTACAGATTTGCTGCGCGTGTTTGGGTTTGAAACATAAACTGATTATTTATTTTAGTAAGGGAAACCACCAGTCCATTACCTACCATCGACCATGCTTACAAATCGGCGTTTATAATTACTTAATTTACTTTGATCTCGAAGAATATGTAGATTATTATTAGAAAAAACAGATATCGAAAAGTGAACTACAAATGTACGTAACTGAAATCAACACAACGTACAGGACTTTGTTTACACAGAAATTTGCCAATTGAGTATTTTAAAATTTCAAAGGACAATTCTCACGCTTATTAGCCTACAATCTTACATAGAATCGTGTAAACTTGAATTCGCATTTGTCGGATACCTGCAGATCAGGTGTTGGCAAATTCTTAACGAACGTAAATATTTCATATCAGATGCACTCATCTTAATTAGCCTTGTGAAGTCAACTTACCACGAAACAGAAACATTTTTGATAACGGTGTATTGTTCCGCTGAACTGATTTTTGAGATCAATCCGTGGTACCTTCTTATATGTATGTTCCTATTCATACCTTCTGTATACTTTCTTACCTGTACATCAGAATGTTGGCTTAGTACATAGCTGCGTACGTACATAAGTATATCTAGGTAATTTTTTTATTACTTTGCACATGGTTTCGCCTTCGCGCAATCGCGTGTTTTGTTTTAATGTGTGTAGTGTAATAACAGTATTGTATTACTCTGCTCATTCGCTTTTCGAAAATGAACAATGAACATTATTGCACGGTTTACCTGCCTACTTATTCATCATTCAAACGATTTTTATTAAGTATAAAAGTTATTGATTCCATCGTCATTGAATAAAGCTCGAAGATTTTTATGAGAAACGTTATTGATAATATTATTTACAAAACATATACTTAATTGTACACTGTGTATGCTTAATTGAAGTTGTACTCATTCGTGTATATAGTCGATGATTTATTTGAATGATTTTTTTTATTGTTTTTCTTTTTTAATTCAATTAATTACACATCTATCATATCATCTCTACTGTTCAGTGGTTATATATTCCACTTCTCCACAAAAAATTATGCAAAAATTATGGTAATTTACTTAATCAGTAGTTAGCTAGTTACTTATTGCATACTTCGTGCTGCTCTTGAGTGATACCTAGTTACCTACTACATGCAATGATACATCATGCACGTATTTTTGAAATAAAAGTGATGATAAATTACTACTAGTACTAGAAAGCTATCTAGATACTTCATTTGGAGCAACTTTTAAAATCAAATGTCGTTACTCGAATACCCATTTTTTAGTTGTTCCAAGGGAAAACTTCATCCGTTGTATAATTGTTCTGTTCACTTCCCGGATACACACTGGTTAATTTGATTGGGTATCGGTCTATAACAGACAATTTTTCTTTCTATAACGTGCGCATTCAAATTTTATTTTTATCTTATCGAATAACATGTACGCACACTATAGACATACGAGATACGACGTTTCAACAGAATGCGAATAAAATGAATTTTTTTTCTGATTGTCCGATATTAATACTAAATCATTACTTTCCTGTTTACATAGTTCTCAACAAAGTTTTTTAACCACCCACTAGGTACAAAAAGTAACAAATCGAAAAGACATCCAATTAATTCTTGATTCAACACATGTCCAATGCATGTGGTGTTCAGTTAACTTCTGTATCTGTAGCCATCGTATAAACAAGAATTGAACATTTTCTATGAAGTGATGCTGTATGAATATTCTTACTGAAGAAATTGTATAGTGTACGTAATATTGATTATGTGAAATTGTTAATATCAATACCCGAGAATGAATGTTTACGGAAACAAAATTCCTACTTCGATTTGGAAAATTTATTTCTTTTTGCAAGGGAAATAACTTCTTTAGTTTTCACTTCGTAGTATTACCAAGTGCATTATTATGATCAGAGAAAAGAAGCAATGTTAATCGATTCATATGTCTCACGACTTTTTATTGGTAGAAAGGTGACTTTTCTGGACTACTTTCCACGACACAAAAAGTTGAAAGTGAAAAGTATTTTTCAACTTTTCACTTTCAACTATCAACTACCCATTACTAATTTTCACTCAAAATTTTTAATGATATTCTACAATTCTGCGTGGCTGTTTAAGTAAACAATGTAGAACTCCTCGTTTGAAAATTTGGTTTTTTCGTTATAAAATCTGTGGGTTGGTAACGTCAAAAAGTGTACATAAATAAAACAAACCAATAACAAACATTTATGACAAGATTTATAAGGGCATCCTTAGATTCGCTCCATTGTCGCACCACATGTTGCCAATTTTCGGATTCACTCATGACTACTGCTACTGACAGTGATATTGAAATGATTATGCAATTTCGATCTTTTTTATTTTTAATTGTAACATATCAGATTCACATGGAAATTATTCCATTGGTATTGAAGTAAATCTATCGTGAAACGTACATCTATTTACATAATTCCACCGATCAAGTAGTCAGTGCTAGGCTTGAGAGCGGAACGCAAAGAACAGAAGCAAACGGAGGGAACAAAATAGCACTTTTCATTTGAGAAAGAACGATAAACTTTTTGAAACGAAACAAAAAGATTGAGAACAAATGGGAACAAATCAGTTGGGAAAAACTCAAAAAAATTCGACAAATTCAACGTTGGATTCGCGATTTAAAGGCATAATTTCGTTCGAAGTTGAATTTATTGCTTTGAGTTACAACATATAAGCTGCAAATTAGGGTTTAATTAACCGCTGTATTATTGGAAATCTGAATTGTTAGTAAAGATAGGAACAAAACAGAACGAAATCCTTAAAATAATTAAAAGGATCAGATCGGAGAGATCAAATCTAATTATTTCCAATAAGAGAGAAGAACAATTAGGATAGATACATCAATACTTTTTTGAAATTTGGGAGCGGAATGGAACGAAATAATCGTTTCGGTTTCAAGCCTTGAATCGGCGATCATCAAATTCAATCAAACTAATTAAATGAAACTGTGTTGTCTGTACTCAAGAAACACGATTATTTAAATTTTTAATAACTTTGCTGAACAAACCATATCTGTTGTATTTTGAACATGGAAATAAAATTTTTCCCCCACAAGATGATCTTCCTATGAGGCCAAGTATTCATATTCGATCGTTTAGGTGGTTTAGTGTCTCGATGAAGACTGGATGATAAGGGTTCTAATTTCAGATAATACTTATTAAATATCTTGTGATCGAGTTATTTATCTCACCTGAGGTAAATATTCTTTAACTTTATTATATTATAGGCATGTTTTGTTATCTTATAAAATTGATTTCATCTTCTGAAGTACAACCGTTCAAATTATTACAATCAACAATATAGTTTTAAATTTTGATTCATACACGTATCACCAGAGACTGAATCTTCTTCTCTCAAGAAAAGAATAAATGGTGTATGCTATATGTATATGTTAAACAAAGAGTGAAATAAATCACGCAAGTTTGGAATTCTGGTAATATTTACGAAACAAAACGCTTCAAGACTGTATTAGTAACATGTTCGTCAATATTGTTCACTGCTGTTCATCATTATTAGGGTTGAAAGAATCAAGAATGTAACAACGAAAAAAATGTACTCATATGACAACGTTGGAAAAAGTACCAATTGGTGCGACAATGGAGTGAATATGAGGATGCCCGATTTATGATGATAACAGGGTAACCAATTCGCACTTTTTGCCTTTAAAAAAATACAGCTTCGAAAGAGGTAGTTCAACATTACTTAAGCAGCCCGGCAGTTGGTGCAGATTTGAAGACATTTCAATTTCAATCCTTTTTCCGATTAACAGATCATTTAGATTCTGTAAAAATTAGTTTTAATGAACTATTCAAACTGGCACAAAAGTACACTCACTTAGCAGTGGGTTTTTAAAAGAACTAAGAAAAATCATAGAATATTGACAGAAGATCAATGATCTACGGGCAGTAGTCTCCATGCAACTGTAGAAAATCCTTCGAAAACGATATATAAGTTTCTATTGAACCATGTTAAAATTCACTGATAAGCAGTGATAAAAAGAATTTATGACAAATTTTCTTCAAAAACTGAAGAAAATAATTATCCACCGAAATCTCCGTGTAAACTGATGTGCTTCTATTTACCTGCATATATTGTGTTGAAATCAGTACGTCAATTTGAAGATTTCACGGGCATTTATTTACCATCAATTATTCCAAATGAATTTTCCTCTCTATCTCGAATTCTGTCGGTGGCTCGAATTTTTAGCTAAATAAAACGGCAACTAGCAACTGTTCAAAAAATGAACAATTAAACGTTTTTTTTTTACTTTCCGACCGAACAACGCGAAGCGCGTTGTAATAAGTGTTTCGCATTTGTTTATTATTTCTGGACGAATATACAATACAAATGTACATGTAGCTGTGCAGATTTATGCATATTCTATTGGATTAAAGTACGTATTGAATACTGTGGTACGTACTATGTACGTGTACCCTATGACCGACAGTAAACTCTACTTGGAAAATTTTAAAACAGCGATAGTCCCTCTCATTGCCACATTGGCATCGTGCTTGTTTCATAAATCACGAAAAATGTTCGTAAAAAAGCGACATCATTCGGAAACTGGTGTTTATTCATGCAGCTGTGCAAATTAAATTACTATTTATCTTGATATCTGTTCCAAAGTAAACTAAAGAAAAAGGTTACTATTGTGTTTCATGATTATTACTCGAATCATTTGAGTGCATGTTTTATTAAAATTTGACAAATCTTAGTATGCTATATTTTTGTCATTCCGATAGTAATGTGAAAAAATTCTCGTATCATGTTGATACTTACGTTTACAAATTAATAATACAATAATTTTATACCGTGTATATCGTATGTACATATGTATGTCGCCAACAAGATTCTGTAAGTATACATAGGTATATGTGGTGTTGATAACCAGACCTATATTGGTATCTTGTCGGAGAATTTCGGTTTATGGATATGCATAATGTAAGTAACTAACTGGTCCATATTATTGCGTGTTTTATCTTAGGTGGTCGTGGGCGTAGTATTGAAATGAGTCATACAATAATTATTGTGAATGATCGACAAAGTACTAGGCACGCTGATAAGAAGGTTGTTAACAGCGTCGTATCAATTTAGCGGTTCACTCGTCCGAAGGAATGGTTGGTATCTCCGAATCGTCCAACTCCTTATTTAACGGTCTGGAATTGAATAATAATTCGAACCATATATCCGATAATAACGTCTCAAACGCATCACCCGAAGAATTGGCATTGTTAGCCAAACTGGAGCAAGCAAACAGGTTCTTACTTCTTATGCATTATATTTATTTCGTATTACATTTCTATTGGGCACGATATAAATGTAGGAGTGATTCAAAGTAAGAAGGTATACACGTACCTGGTACGTGTACCGAACTATCCGTAGGTAATTTTCTTATAATTTATTCCTACGCAGATTAATCGAATCGGACTCGAAATCTCTTAATTCGATATCGAATAATTGTGGTCATTCGCGTAAGAGTTCCGATACTTCGTCTCAAATATCACTCACGTCGGCCACCAGTTCTAGTCATGATCGAGGCGATGAAAGCGAAGAAGATTTATGGAGTATATGGGGTCATATTGTCAATGATTGGGACAATTACATGAAGAAAAAGAATAATCTAGTTAAGGTACAAGTTATAGAAGAGAGTACATGTTTAATTTCTTTACATGTTAGCTACGTCGTATCGTCCTAATCGATAAATGCGAATTTATAATCTTTA
The DNA here is from genome assembly GCA_900060175.1 of Ferrisia virgata. Classification (NCBI taxonomy): domain Eukaryota; kingdom Metazoa; phylum Arthropoda; class Insecta; order Hemiptera; family Pseudococcidae; genus Ferrisia; species Ferrisia virgata. The sequence continues at coordinate 20,688 of FIZR01019609.1, read as the reverse complement.
TCGTTTAATCGTAGGATTTAGTTAGGAAAGGTATTCCTCATCATTTTCGTGGCATTGTATGGCAACTATTGTGTGGAGCTCACGATTTACCAGTTAAAAAGCAGTACGCTGAGTATATTAAAGCTACTTCAGCATGTGAAAAAGTACTTTTACTGTTCTGTTTCGGGCTTTTACTATACGAATTTTATCGAATTAATATAATATCGTTCGGTTCAGGTAATAAGAAGAGATATCGCTAGGACTTATCCGGAACACGACTTTTTCAAAGAAAAAGACGGTCCTGGTCAAGAGAGTCTGTTTAACGTTATGAAAGCTTATTCGTTACATGATAGAGAAGTCGGCTACTGTCAAGGTAGCGGTTTCATCGTTGGACTTTTGTTGATGCAGGTAAATTAAATCGAACAAATGCATAAGTGAGTGTCGTAATGACAAGTTTATGACATTTATGTAATGTACATATATAAATACAATATTCGAAGGCGATCGTGAACTATGTATTTGACCAATTATAAATGGCGAAATTGGTATCAGTATCGTCTTCTTCCCATCATTAATACGAAAGTTTTTTGAAATTCATTTCGCTATCTGAATAAAATTCTTCAACAGAAACTTTGTTTTTACATTTTCAGATGCCGGAAGAAGAAGCGTTTGCAGTTTTTGTAAAATTAATGCAAGATTACAAAATGCGCGATATGTTTAAACCTACGATGGCTGAATTAGGTCTTTGTATGTTTCAACTTGAAAATTTAGTACAAGTAAGCATTTTTTTTTTCGCGAGGAATTATAACAGAAAGAATAGTTACAGTGGGTAACGCGAGCATGTAGCCTATATCTAATTATAACTTATCGACGATTTATGGTTGTTTCAGGAATCATTACCAGATTTATATGTACATTTTCAGTCTCAGAGTTTCCATACTAGCATGTACGCTAGTAGCTGGTTTCTTACTTTATTTACTACAACATTCGCCCTACCTACAGCATGCAGGTGAATATAACGAATCTTTAGATTAATTTTAAAATATTTAAAAACAGATGCACGATGATTTGTATGTGTAAGTAATGATCGATCTATCTACCTGAACCCCGTATTAAAAAAACAATCACCGTTCTTGTCACTGCATTTATACATGTTAATTAGGGCGCGGCGCGGCCCAGCTCGATGTTACTTGTCGCAAATAAATCGGCAAATTTTTCATTTTTATTATCTCACGTTTTAACAAGCGTTATAATTGATCGAACGTCTAAGCATTCGTTCGTAACACTTTAGGATTTCTAATTCCTTGCTCGAAGGTCGCTATTCATCTTTCATCCTTCGTATCCTTTGATCATTACGGTAAAGCTACTCGAAAGTGAAATTTATAATAAAACTTATCTTATGAAGAATATATACATGTATTTATGTGAAAAACGTATCCCTCGTCGTGCATCTCCTTGAAAAGATTGCCATACGTTACGTTAGAACAAGAGAGTGAGGCTAAAATATGTATGAGTTGAAAAATATAGATACCTAACTAGTATGTACCTTACCTACCTACTTACTTCCTTTTCACGTATATATATATATATTTTTTTCCTATGTAGGGTAATCGATGTATTCCTTTCGGAAGGGATTAGCGTAATTTTCCAAATTGCATTAGCACTGTTACACTTGGGAAAAGAAGATTTATTATCGTTGGATATGGAAGGAATGTTGAAGGTTTGTTTTTGTGTGTTTACATTCTTATCATGTAGACAACAATAATAATAATTTTTCATCAACATATTTCGTATATATAAACAACGTACCTACCTATTTAAACAGTAATATATCCTCGTGTTGTAGTTCTTTCAGAAAGAATTACCCACTAGAGCGGATTCCGATCCGGATAGTTTAATGGCTTTAGCTTATAACATGAAAATAAATCAGAAAAAAATGAAGAAGTTGGAGAAAGAATATACGATTATCAAAACCAAAGAGCAAGAAGAAATGGTGGAATTGAGAGTAAGTAGTTAATAATTACGTGTTGATTTTTATGGTTTTTTCATCTTCAAACAAAACTATCATTATGTAGTAATTCAATTGAATCATCAACGTTGAAGTTTGCTTAAATCAATTCTTCGAAACATGTTTCAATTCTTTCAATACTTATTGTCTACACATTCATTCTTACTTAATGTTGTTGGTGCTCAAGTATTCGAATCACGCTTTTGTGAATTATGAATATAATTATGGTGTTATTCCAGTCTGATTTTTCTATTCATTAATTTTTGGGAATTGGTGAAATGTTTCACGTGCAATCCTACTCACTACAACCAAACCAATCTTTTTATGGCTAAAAATTATTTGTACGTTTTTTTTGTTTTAACCAAATATTCAGCATAAATATATATATAAATTTTGTTTGAAAATCAAAAAACAATTGGAAATCTCTCTCCATTGTTACGTCTCATCGAGTCACTTTTTTCATAAATTTCGCATTATTTTTTCTGCAGAGATTACGAACAGAAAATAGATTATTGCGCCAACGAGTGGAATTACTCGAAGCTGAATCGAGTGAATTGGCCGATCGTTTGGTGCGTGGTCAAGTATCTCGAGCAGAAGAAGAAGAAACCACATTCGTTGTCCAGAGAGAATTGGCTGCATTGCGACATACGCATCTAGAAACATCTCACCGACTGGAAAACGCTCAAGAAGAGATTAAAATGTTATCTTTACTGCTCACTCAAAACGTAAGTTATGCAAGTTCGTCGAAAATAATCTTTTGAGATGATGAAACAACGATTGTAATTTATTTTTCTCTCTTATTCGTAGAACAACTCGTATCAGTCTTCGTTGGATGAAAGCTCATTAAAGGAGCAGTTATCGCAAAAAGAAGAAATTATCGAATGCTTGCAAGCCGAACTTGTAAAAGTACGATTGAGAGAAGCTGAAAATGACGCACTTATACGAGATCTGAGAGCGAGAATCCACGAATTGGAGGAGGTTTGTAATTTACTTCCGCATAATTATCACACGTAGAATTTTAGCATGGATAATTGGATTTCTTCCTTCTTTCTTTAGGATAAAAAAACATTACGAGAATCGACAGTTGATAATTCGGTAGCTCATCTTCAAGAAGAGTTAATAGCAGTTAAATTACGAGAAGCTGAAGCTAATTTATCGTTGAAAGATTTACGTCAAAGAGTTAATGAAATCAGTACTCAATGGCAGAGACATCTACAAGTAATTAGAAATGTAATCACATTCTGCTTGCGTATCACTCTTTATGTACTATATTTGTAAAAACGTAGACATTATTATTGTATTGAAAATTTCATATAGTAAAGGTACTAAAATATCAGCTAGCTTTTGCAATATCATCGGTTTGTTTGTTCGTTTGTTTTTTCTGGGTTTAAATACGTTAAAGTTCGATATAAACGTTTATAAGTTTTTCATACTTCGTACAATTGAAGTCACTAATATTGTGTATTCGTGAAAAAATTGTAGGAAAAACGAGTCGAAGCACCTCCTACTCCTGAATCAACGCCGAAAAAGATTGGCAATTTGTTGAATTGGAATAATACCGAATTCCAAAAGGTGGAGGAAGAATTAATGACGACGAGATTACGAGAAATGGAGGCATTAACCGAACTTAAAGAGTTGAGACTGAAGGTATGTATGATTTTCAATTTCTTGTAACAAAAACTTCCTAAACACGACGCTTAAAATCTAAGCTCTATTAATTATTATGAATAGTTCTTTGGGCGGCTGTAAGAAAGGAGATTCGTTTTTATAGATTGAATTTACCTCAGTGGTTCTTGATTTTTTTTATAATGGCGTTGAATTAGTTTTTTATTTTGTATTCGTGGATTTTAATCAGTTGTTGACATCTCTCGAAAATTATTTCGAAAAAGGTTCGGAAAATCGATAATTTTTAGTCAACTTATTCTGAAAACTATTTAGCTAAATTTCAAAATACTCAAATTCGTAATTATTTCATTGCTGTTTAAAAGTAGCTGCACGAGTTCTTATCCATTCATCTGTAACATCATTTCAGGTTATGGAGTTAGAAACCCAAGTTCAAGTCAGTGGTAACCAGCTGAAACGCCAAGATGAAGATAAAAAAGATCTGAGAGAACAACTCGACCAAGCCGAGCAAAGAGAACGCGAAATGGCTGCAAAATTTAGAGAGCAGCAATATAAATACGCCGATTTAGAATCAAAGGTGTGTATTCTAGTTATCGAGAATTTTTTTACCTTTTCTGCTATGATTTGTGGTTTTTGACGTAATCAATGTCAAAGAGCGTGGCTTCCAAAAAATATTCAATTTACCACACGATCTGCACTAATTACGCCGATTACTTTTTTTTTCTCTTCACATCAATGCTCTGATTCGTCAAATCTCATTACATTAACCCGACGTGCTGTGATCATTTTTTCAGATGAAAGATGAACATATGATGGCTAGAATACGCGATGCAGAACATGCTCAATTAGTTGCTGAACTTACTCAAAAAGTATCCTTATTAGAATTAAAAGTAAGTTCGTAATAAGTTGCCATAATTTCGTGAACAATTTTTGCTTAGTTATTTTTCGTTATCCGTGTTTTGATAATTTTCGTTTTTTTTTATGCAGAATCAAGAGATGGTAGCCGAAGGCGAATTGCGCAGTAATCTAGACGACAGTGATCATGTTCGATAATTACAAGATAAAGTTGTCGATTTAAAAGCCGAGGTATATTTTAATCCTTTACCTCCGTAACGCTACTAACACCTTACACCATTTATTATTCACCGTGGTGTTACTCCTTTTAAGCCAATTACGCGCACTGTGCATTAAACACGAATGGTTTATTCACCGTTATTATTTTCACGATGTATTTTTTTATCGATATCAAAAAAAAAAACAAATATTTCTCACAAAAATTTAACTACCGAATAAAAAGCAAGTGAAAGAAATTTCTGATTTGCGATACCTTATACATATAATCGTTTATTTTAATTCATACCTAAATAAATATTTTTTGAATGGTAAAAGTAAAATATAAAAAAAAAAAAAAGTATTTCACGAGTAAAACAAACACGTAGCTTTGAGTGATATTTAATTAAAATTTCAAAATTTGTTCAGTTGTTTTCACCTACGACACCGGATGTTGAGCCTTGGAAATGGTTAGGCTAGAGTAAGTGTTTTCTATATTCGAAAATTTCATTTTTGTTTGCAAAATATAGCATGGGAGAGCTTGTATCTTCGAGACAGTTTTTTAATTCGATAAAAATGATGTTATTCAGTTTTAGTTTCTATATTCTATTCGAGATTATTTTTTGCTTTAGACGTTTTTCCTATTTTATTATATGTAGAAGCACTTTGAAAAAGAATGTAGGCCTTTTAGAATATTTGCGATGTTTTAAATATCAAGAAAGTATCTTTTTTTTTTTTCGTTCATCAGTCGAATAGTAGTTAATGTTGCTTTTCTAGTTTTCAGTTTTTTTTTTATTTGCGTTTATTCTTCGTTTTAGGAATTATTCGGAAGAATGATTTTTTACTCGATGAAGATATCAGACTGATTCTGTTCTGTTAAATTGGAACTGACTAGAAGTTCTCAATTTTGAATAAATCTTTGAACATGATTTTTTGAGCATTCTTTCAACTCTCATTTTGTTATTTCTGGCATCGATGAAATTGTAACGTTGAATTATTTCTCGTTCGTTACTTTCATCGAATCAAAATGTAGTATTTCTGCTGTGATGGACTTCGAAGTCATGTTTTGTATTTTTGAATGAAATCATTTTTTGAATTATTAACAAAATCTTTACATCTAACCGAGCAGAAACCAGCCATGATTGGATTTTTTAATTTGTGGGTCATATTGTTAGTTTCTTTAATATTCATATCCCATTAGTCGTTAATCGCTGTAGTAATCAATCTGATATCTTTATTTAAGTTGTCTTTTTTTTTTCAAGACTTTTTACACTTATTATTTTTTTAATGGCATGATTATTCTGCGCAAGCGTAATTGTAAGTTATGTTTATACGTTGCGAAATAATTGAAGGTGTATCATTTATTTTCTTAATGCAGATTTTGCGTTTGGAAAATTGGAAACAAAATTGGTGTGAGAGTTGCAACCAAAATAATAAAACGGCATTTTCAACGTCTGTCGATACGGAAAGTGAACACGAAGAATCGCCTTGTGATCTTCAGCTTCATCTTCACAACGTTACCGGATCTACTACCAATGTATCCAGTATCGTTACTACCAGTTAATCTGTTTTACGTTCCACTGTTTTGAATATCAACATCATCATCATCATCATCATCATAAATATTATATGCGTGTGCGTTTTTTTAATACGCCGTAACTTATTAGCTCGAGTATGCGTTAATTAGAAGCACAAAATGATGAGGAGATGGCATCCTCGCATATGTTCTGATCAGTATTATTGTTCTCGATCGCGTGATTCGTTTGCCTTTTTTTACTCGCAAAAAAAAAGGGTATTGTTTTTTATATGTAAATATTCTAACGGATATTTTGTTATCAGTATTACTTACGTTTAAAGAAAAAAAAAAAAGCGCAAACGTTTCTGAAATTAGTAGAGCAATATTCAATTGGTAAACCAAATAATAAGAACGGAAAATGGTGCTGTAGGTGGTTGCAAGACTGCGTGTTTCAATTACGTTAGAAGTAGCTTTTATATAATTAACATCTACATATCAGATTTTTTTTTCATCTGCTTTAATCAACGTCAGCGCTGTTTTCTCCGTTTACCTGTAACATTTATTAAATTATTATTTTATTTTTATTTAAAAAAATAATAACTTATCTTGTCAATTTTAAGTACCTCGATTACAAAGAAAAAAAAAACGTAATTTGCGGTACTTGTACTTTAATATATTATGTATATATTTTTAATTAATATTTTTTTCGTGCTTCCGTCCACGTTTCAGCTCTTCAAATACCATTTTAGCGTTCTTCCATTACGACGAAATTTCATGTTAATTCCAATTGTGATATTTAAATAGGCAGATATACTGTATTCATTTATTTTAGGGCTTGTGCAATATGAAAACCAAGAGCAGTTTTTCCATCTAAATTAAGTTCTCAACGATCACGCATTAATTGTGTTTCCCTATTACTATTATGCTTAATTCGCCAACGTAATCAGCTGATAACATTTAATTGATATTTTAGTTACCTGCCTATTAATTTTTAATGTATAGTAAGTTTCGTAATGAATATCGATGTTATCCAAAGTATTTACAGTAGTATCTCCCAGCCAATTTGTACACATCGTCATTACGTGTATATCTTGTTATGTTTCCTATTATTTTGCGATTCCTTTATATCATGCAGTTAGGTATAGCTAGGTAGATGCATATCTAGCTTGATAAAAAGATTTGCCTCTATTAGTTCATGATATTTTTAGCACAATGTATCGTTATTGAAAAACACTGTCGGATGTATTTTACGTTTAACGTAATAAATATTTTATAATGAATATCCAAGCCTCAAAGATGGCGGAGATAGACGATTTAATAATTTCGTTTTCTATGTCTATATTATTTCAAAGACTAAAATGACTTTAAGTTATTGCCACCTCACCGAAAAAGCCTGAAGCGATGTTAAATTATGATAATTTTTATGAAATTTTATATTATTTATGTACTTACATTTTGTGAATTATTTGTTTACATTTTCATATGATTTTACAGTCACATTTTTAAACGAGTAGATTCAATAAGATTTTAACATTCCTTTTTTTTTTAGTAACTTGTGTAACTATGTGTTTTCCTTTCTATGTTTTAGAAAATTTCTATTATGATCTGTTGCGTATGGCTTCTTTATTTACTTTGAATAAAAAAATTTTTGAATTTCGGAGTTTGAATTTTTGAACTTTGTGGTAGTAATAATAAAATCTGCAATTGTTTGTATCTGATATTCTTACGATTCTAATCCGCATCATTCGTAATCGTAAAGCATAAAAACTTATTTGCCGTATTAAATTAATCACGAGTTCTGGACGACAGTGGTCAAAATGTTCCTCTTATGAAACTCCTTCCAACGACACGTAAGTGTATGTATTCACTTTTTTTCTACGATAAATTTCTTCCATCATTTTTCATAGCCATGGGTATTAAGTACATTTTCTAAATACATTTATTTTACTTACGAAATGATTATGGCATGAAATTCCAGAGATATATCATTCGAAAAGTAATATATACCGTGATGACTTTTTTTAGAAAAAATTTCATAAAATACTTATGTATTTTTTTATAATAAAAATGCTCATAGTTTGCATTTTTCCATTATTGAGCATGTGTAAGCTGCAGTCTACAAGCAATTACTTCCTCTCGTAAAATTCAACTGGAATTTGTTTGCCGTTAATTAATTATTTACGATGAAATTACTTAACTCTTATTATATTTCCTTGAGATTTGAATTCGAGATGTCCAGTTGACAATGTTATAAAATTTTTTTATAGTTCCTAATCAATTACTGCTAACACTTCAATTATTACCGTGAATTCGTAATGGTGAGTAGGCTCTTCTTTGCATTATATTTTTAGCATGTTCTGTACGAATAAAAAAACGAATTAAAATTCAGAAGAAAAATTGTGATATTTGTTATTTTTATTATTACTTTTACATTATGTTTTTCATTATGATTATTACCAACTAGAGCGAAAGAGTGAAGCGCTGAAGTTGTGGGGGAACACGAATATGAACAAAAGGGGAGGAGTAGTTGCTTGATGGTTGCTCGTTCTTGTGCCTTCGCTTTCGTACATCTTATCAGTTTTATGTTTTATCAATTTGCTCATTCAACAACTTATGAATTTATTTAAGGATTTATACTCCCTGTCTTCATTATTTTTTTAAAACAAAATTTATTGAAAAAATTGTGAGCAAATTACATAGATTTCACCATGCATGATCCGTACGAATGGTATGCAATACTCAAGTTGAATTCTCATATCGATGCCGTTGCTGCTTATGGTTAGTAAAACTTGCTAATATATTTATTATTTCCTAATCAAATTTAGTATTTTATTATTTTAGATGAAAATTTATTGGTGGGCACGAAGCAGGGCCATCTCATTATGTACAGTGTAACAAGAAAATCGTCGGATCAGAAGTACGAAGTACAACTTCTCAGATATAACAAAAATTTTTACCGGAAACCTATTCAGCAATTGTTCGCTATCGCTCCCTTGAATATTTTGATCATTCTTGTGGGTTAGTAAAATTATCTTATAAATTTGACTGGATCTTGAATAAATTACGCACTGCATATGTCTTGTATTATGCAGATAATATGATATACGTTCACGACCTCTCTTCGATGAACTTTCCACTGATTACGTCGTTACCAAAAACCAAAGGAGCGAATTTATTCAGTGTTGATATTAAAGTATTATTCCTGTCTTTTTTTAAATTTTGAAAATCGAATATGTTGTATACGGTTTATGCGTATATTTCATTACGCGTAATCTATTTTCAGAACCAGACCGATAAATCGCTGACGCTTAAACAGTCGTACACAGTTCGTTTGTGCGTAGCCGTAAAGAAAAAATTACAATTGTTTTACTGGAAAAATAAAGAGTTCTTGGAATTTGGAGATGATATTACAATTTCTGATTACGTTAAATCATTAGCATGGTGTCGAGAAACTATATGTGTTGGTTTTAAAGCGGAATACGCTTTAATTCAGGTACTTTTTGATTTAATTTTTGAAATGTAATGAATTTTTTAATTTTTTCATGACATGTTTAATTGCGCAGCTTCAGGAAAAACAACAGATAGAACTTTTTTCCACGGGTAAAAACATGGAGCCAAATGTGATCAAATTGAATGACACGACGTTCGCTCTCATAAAAGATTCTCAATCGCTTTTTGTCGAGACTAATGGAAATTTATTAGTTAAAAATGCTGTTAAATGGACTGAAATGCCGTCAGCTGTTGGTAAATAAATCCGAAATAATTAGTACGAATAACACATCAATAATGCGGTGAACATGAATTTTAAAATAGTTGAATTTTAATTACCTTATTGATAATGAATGAGTTCTTGTAATGTATCCACTTGTTTTTTTGAAGTTTCATTTCAGAATTTCTTAAAACCTATTTATTTAAATTACAGCTTACGATGAACCTTACATTGTAGCTTTACTAAACGACTCAGTTGAAGTAAGAACCATCCAGCCCACTTTACTGGTACAGTCCATGAAGATATCTAATCCTCAGCTGATTTGCTATTGCTCTTCAGGAGTTCTTTATTTTTCCACCGAGTTTCATGTTTATCGTGTTCAAGCCATATCTGTTGCACGGCAAATAAAAACTCTAATCGATGAAAGACAGTTTCAGTTGGCTTTGCAATTATGCGTAAGTTTTTTTTCAAATTGATTTTCTATTTTTGCCGTTGTAATTGTATTACTGATTAATTTCTTTTGTTACGAAGAATATCTCCGGTGAATCAGAACCCGAAAAAAAGGAACAACGGCATCATATTCAAACTCTTTACGCTTACGATTTATTCAGTAACAAACAGTTCCCCGAATCTATGAAGCAGTTTTTAGAATTAGAAACCGGTAACTGTCATGATAGTACATATTAACGAATAACTCTACAATGAAAGTTTTATCAACGTTTCTTTTAACTTTTCTTGGTAGATCCTTACGACGTTATTAGACTGTTTCCAAATTTATTACCTCAAAATGGTCCTCCCGGTTCTGAAGAACCAGTGCAGAGTGAAAGTGTACCCAAATTTCAGAACCGAGATCAAGAGAAAAGCATCGTAGCTTTGATTGATTATTTAACTGAAGTATAAATTTGCTGTTGTCAAGAAGTTAGTAAATTTCGAGAGTTCACTAAATCTTCATAATTTTTAGGCTCGATTGATATTGATGCAAAAGAAGAAAGACCCTTCCGAACCGGATCAGACGCTTCAAATAATTGATACTACTCTGTTGAAATGTTATTTAAACGTAAGCCAATTCACTTTAAAGTATCCATTTTGTAGTGTTGAATTCAAACGTTAAATTTTTCTCTTATGATTTAATAGACCAACGATGCATTAATTGCTCCATTGTTACGATTAAACAATTGCCATATCGTAGAAACTGAAAAAATTCTTAAAAAACATAAAAAGTACAGCGAATTGATAATTTTATACGAAACTAAAGGTCTTCATCATCGAGCTTTAGAACTTCTAGAAAAACAAGCTGATCAAGCTGATTCTAGTTTAAGGGGACACGAAAGAACTGTTCAATATTTACAATATTTAGGTATGTAATTGAGGCATATGTGTAAGTATGTATGTATCGTTTTTAATTTTTTGAAATCGGATACTTTACATCATTATAGGTAAAGAAAACATTGATTTGATATTCCAATTTGCGGGATGGGTTTTGGAAAAACATCCTGAAGACGGGTTAAAAATATTTACCGAAGATATGCAAGAAGTGGAACAGTTGCCAAGACCAAAAGTACTCGATTATCTCAACAGAACTAACAAGGCTTTAGTTATTCCGTATTTGGTAAAGTCCTTAACATGCTACCTTGCTTCTAATCGTATTACGTGATGTTTTTATTGTTTTCTTATTTTTCAGGAACACGTTATATTTGTTTGGAATGATACGAATCCTCTGTTACATAATGCTTTGGTTCATCAGTATCGAGAAAAGGTTCTTCAATTATGTGATACTTCTAGTCCTCTAGCTGACCAAGTTGCCGGGCAAAATGTTCGCGCGAAACTGATAAATTTTTTGGAAACATCGGATTGCTACGTTCCAGAAACAGTACTGACTCATTTCCCTTTTGATAGTAAATACATTCTTATTATGTACGAAATTAATTACGAAGGAAAAAATTTGTTGAGAACTCGTTCAATTTTAGGTTTATACGAAGAGCGAGCTGTGTTATTGGGTAAATTCGGTGGTCATGAAAAAGCTCTTACTATTTACGTTACTGTATTGAACGATATTGAAAAGGCTGCCCATTACTGCGAACGTGTTTACAATGAGGGTAAATCTGGTTCTGAAAATGTGCGTTATTTGATCATTTTTTTTTTGCTTCTTCATGTTTCCTATGTTTAATTTAATTAACTTTTCAATATCTGCATAGGTCTACATTATTTTGCTGCAATTATTAATAAATCCTCCTGAAAATTGGCTTGTGGGAGTAACACCTCCAGTACCTCCTAAACCTGATATTGAAATGGCATTGACTCTGTTGGAAGGAAATGCTTCGAAAATACCTCCTGCTAAAGCGTTGCAAATTTTACCTGATAACGTTCCAGTATATAAAGTTAATCATTATTTGAACATAAGTCTTAGTCAGCATTTAACTGATAAAAGGAATAAGCAAATTTTAAGAGGTCTGTTGTATGCTGAACACCTGCAAGTAAGTTTGAATGCGAATTATTTTGTGTCAATGACGTATATTTCTTAAGTAATTTATGTTTATAACGTGCTTGATGTAGATCCAAGAACAGAGAATTCAGTTTGAATCTCAAAATATGTTGTTGAACGAGTGGAATATTTGTTCAGTTTGCAAAAAGAAGTTCAGCAACCAAAGGTAAATGTTTTTCAGCTGGTACATCAGGAATTTAAAAATAAAAATGTTTCTATAGTTGATATATAACATTTCTGAGGTGCAATTTAACCCATTGAAGTAAATAATTGAATAACATAAATAGTTATTTTCATTCGTAGTATTTTCTGTTTGTAGTGCTTTTATACGGAATCCAAATGGCGATCTTATACATTTCTCGTGTCAAGACATTGAAAAGCGACGAAGTTAATGCCCTCACTTATTTATTAATACTTTAATTCGTTAATTTTGTTATCAGTCATTGTTTATTATTATTAAATATTTATACGTATGATTTTTATTCTCCGACCAAGAATCTTATAAAATTTGAATCTAGTCAGTTTTAATTATTTTGAGTTTCTTATTTATTCTCTTCAAGAACTTTCGATTTTCTAAGATCGTGACCAATGAGATAATTGTGTTGAAAAAGTTTCACATTGAAAAATGAAATTCGCTATTTGCTAAATCTTGACGCAGAAAATGTTTCAAAATATAGTTAGAACATCTACAAAGAAGCATAAATATTTGATAAACTTGTTTGAAACTTGAATGAAAAACACTTATTTTGAATTACAAAAGCGTAAAAATGAGTGAATGTTGTAGCCGGATTGAATGGTATTGGTTATCACCGTATCTCACGTAATTTGTTGAATGGCGGTAAAAAAAGAAAAGAAACTGTATACCCGCTACAGAAACAGACAGTTATTTTCTAATTTGGTAAAAATTTGTTTTTTTGTCGAATGTTTATTATCACCCGGTTCAATTTGGGTATTTATTTCTTACGTTTAAATTGAAAAATGAAAATACGTCTTCCGCATGCAATTCGTCTTTTCAAAGTTGGTTAAGATATGAATTAATGACGTAGAATATGATGAACAAAGTAAATATGAGGAAATGAGATTCTTAAATTCATTTTCAGGTATTTTTGTAATTTATACAAACGCTTTGTTCATTTATTCAAGGTTTGTTGTTGTTCATTGTTCTGATCTTCTGAAAGAACAAAAACGAGAAAAAAAAGCTATGGTATTGGTAACACTGTAACACTGAATTACTTCTTTTTCTTCAGTTCACACACAAACGGCGGAGACTGGCGGAGATCATATGAAACTGCTCTTTGTTAACTTGTTGCAGGTCGAATGTACACAAATTTTACTATGCTTACTGTTGAATTGTAGATTTTAAATTTGACTCGGTTAAGAAGTTCGAGGCACATTGTTTCTGAAAAAAAATAGATTTCTACATATACTCGAATTGTTTAGCATACGAATGGTCGATCAAATGCGTCGTGTGTGTTTTACTAACCCTTCCATATGCGAATGTTGATGTAACAAGCTGATGAACGGTAACAGTATTGTTCATTACTGTGAACTTCTGAATACCGGAACCTACAAAATAACTTATGGATCTCCATCATGGTTAGTATTACTTCAATCGAACATTAACCCTTCTTATAGCATTGTTAGCGTAAATATGATTTGTCACGAAAACGTGGTAGAGTACAATGTATGCAATATTGACGATATGCATTCGTGTTAATAAATTTATAAAAGCAAGTTGTATTAATGCATTTTATTAATTGAAAACAAAATTCGAAGATAACATTGTACAATCTGAACAACATTTCGTTACGATGAAATTTCAATTTTTACACGTGTTCATTGTTATTATCAGAAGTACATATGTAAGTGTACAATACCGGATTCTAGCCCACATTTATTTTTTCGAGTTTTCAACCGAATTCACTTTATTTTTCCGAATTCGGTCGAAGAACCTAAAAAATAAATGCGGACCAGAATCCCGGTATTATACGTACTATTATTATCATCTGTCGCTTATACTAACTCGTGTTACAGGTAATATTTTCCACTCGTAATACGAACGTCGTAGAAATCGAACAAGAAATTTGTGAGTCTCGGCCAAGCTAATCTCGCTTTTGAAAAACCAGAAAAGAACATGTCAGCCAGCTGTGCCAATAAACCATTTGTCGCATCATCGGTGCTAAGCCGTTATCAAACGCCACTTCCAGAACCGAGCAAATGGAACTCATCTGCGTCGCCTATAGTAACTGCCTCGGTATCGACGACCGATCGATACTGGGATGAGACCAGTGTTTCAACGACGTCGTCGTTAGATGACGTAAAACAAAAAATTGCCGTTATCAAGTCAAAATTTCATCAAGATCGTAAACTTTTGGTGAAGCATTTACCTCGTAACGTTGTCAAACAAGAGATATCGCAGTTATTAAGCGATTATCGTATAAAATACATTCATATTACGAGTAACGACGACACGTCTAGTACGGCCATGGTTACGTTGGAAGAGCCGCTCATTTTAGACGATTGGAACACCGATAGTACATTTCTGCTGCGAGGTCAGAGTGTATCGGTGTCGCCAACTCCTACAGAAATGCTGCTGTGCGTCGCCAGACTACCGTTGTACTATGGCGAAGATGAATTTTATAATTTGATAAAGAATTACGGTGATGTGAAAACGTATTTCTTGATGATCAGCGAAAAAACTGGTAAAAGCAAAGGGTACGGCTTCGTTCAGTATACCAACAAAGAACACGCGTTGACTGCACGTAATGGTCTGAACGATAAGATCGTCGATACGTACCAGTTGGTGTGCGACTGGTTGGATTCTAGTCATTTGACCCTTAAATCACTACATTCTAAATGTTTGTACGTTGATAAACTGCCGAATAATTTTCGAGATATGGGCGAATTTCGCGAAGTTTTCGCCAAAGTCGTAAATCCTCCTTATTGCCAGATCGCGTTGAAAAATGGATGTCCATTAGATTGGGGTTTGGTGGAGTACCTGACAGCCGAAGATGCCGAATTGGCCCAAACCTCTTGTAATAATTTTCCCATACGTAATCATCCCATCAGAGTAGTGTATTATATTCCAGGAGTTAGAGCTATCAACTTGTATTTGCGTTTGTTGAACGATATGCCTCCGAAGGGTAAATCA
The DNA here is from genome assembly GCA_900060175.1 of Ferrisia virgata. Taxonomy (NCBI): domain Eukaryota; kingdom Metazoa; phylum Arthropoda; class Insecta; order Hemiptera; family Pseudococcidae; genus Ferrisia; species Ferrisia virgata. Next base: position 5,170 of record FIZR01019609.1, on the reverse strand, counting down.
GCCGGATTGCTTCCCGATCCTAGCGGCCAATCTATCGTGCAGTCTATACAAAATCTGTCTAAACAAAACCCTATATTCGCTCAGAATTTGAAAAATATCATTTTACATCAAATACAAGAATCGAAACTGTCCAAAGACGACGATTTGAAGCCATCAGTAACGACCATCAAACCAGTTCAAGATACCAAAGGTATCGATAGGATGCCGCTTCATACGACGATTAACGAAGAGAAAGTAGGACCTTCGCTGCCACCGCCTAATGTAGCCGCTGCCACCGGCATCGTTAATACTCTACCGCTAATTAACGCTAATGGGTTTGTATCTCAGCCTACCGTTCCTATTGTCACAAATACAGCCGTACCTCCTCCGTTAGTGGAAAAGCTCGCAGCGTATCCTAGATCTTTGTCTATAAATGTGAAAGAAAAACCAGTGAGTGCAGGTGGCGCAGCAACGGCTTGTTTGAATCCGCAATTATTCTGGAACGATTTAATTTCGCCTACTTCGTTTCCACTCAACGGCGCTTATGCTCCCATTGTTTCGGCTACAATTCCAATTGAGCCGACTGCTGCGCCACCACCGCCGGCCGCACCAGCAGCTGCCTTCGCTGTACCAACAGCTGCAAGCGCTCAAATGCCACCGCCTAATTTTCTGCACGAAATAATGAATTTGCCCAACATCCAACAGAATTTATTAAATTTGATAAACCATTCGTCGCCTGCCGTATCGGTCGCCCATTCTGTTCCAAATTTAACTGCTGTCGCGGCTCCAGCCATTTTTCCCACCTTAAGTGCTACCGGAGCGTTAGAAGCGGCGAACTGGGCTTCCGGGTTGCCAAGTGCAACTGCCGAAACTGCGCTAATACCGACTCCGTTGCAGCATCAGTTTCTTGCAACTGTACCGAAAAGTGGCGCGACTTTGATTCCGAATTGGCCGCCAGCCATTCCGACTTTCATTCCGGCCAGCAGTATTCCGACAGTGTTTACCAGCGATTGCTGGCAAACGACCGCTAGCATGCCTCACAGTTTCATCGTAACGCAGGCTTCTTCAACGCCCATTGTGGCCGGCCAAAAAAGGAAGCTGTTGCCGTCGCCGGAGAAAAGTCCCGAAGGATCGTATATTGGTCAACATTCCCAAGGTATAGGAGGTCATTACGCCGATTCGTATTTCAAAAAAAAGAAGATGTTTTGAAACTGATGAGGAGCATACTTGTACATCTGCGAGTGTTTGTGCCTATGCGTATGTCTGGTTTTTCATATTATTATTATTATTGCTCTATCAACTTACTACGTTCCTGTGTGTGTACATTTTTGTAAAATGGTCTTGTCGTCGTCTTTAAATCCCAAAGAGGTTTTTCTTTTTTCCGCATTTATATCTTTTTTTTCTCTTTTTTATCTGTTAGATTACTTAATTATGCATTTATTTTGTGTGTGGTATTTTATTATTTTTTTCTCTTTTTTCATCTTTATTTATTTTTATTTTTTTTTTGCTTTTTTTTTTACGAAGCATTTTATTATTAGAGTAATTTGTACTATATTGTGATTTCTCTGCTATGTTGCTGCTGCTATATATTACTCTTTACTTTCTCTCCTCTCTTTTTACTGCTTTATTTCTAACTTTTTTTACCTTTTTTTCAATTTTTTTTAATGTTTATTTTTAATAACTTGAGCATTCTGTTTTATTATCTTTTATCGCTTCTGATTACGTAAGTTTTAGATTTTCCCCCTTCCTTCTACTCGTGCCCTTTTCGTTCATTCTTATTTCGAAAGTTCTTCTCAAATTAATAACTTTTGACTGAATGAAAATTAACTCAGTATTTTCCTCAAATTGGCGTTTCTGGGCTGAAATTTCATTCTTATTCTTCGGATGTTCTGAAAAATTTTTTTTTCTTTTTTTTTTTTTGGTGAAATTCAAATAAGAAAAAAGTATGTTTATTTAATGTGCTTGCAATACGCAATATCACTTTTGTAATCAGTTGTCGGTTTTAATTTTATTACCAGAGAAAAAATTATAGATATTATTGAAAAATAAAGGTACACAACATGTACAAAATGGTTCCGGGCTGAACTTGAGAAGCATATTGGATTTTGATCGTAGCAAAATTATTAATCGCGATTCTCAGTAATTCAGTTTCTGAATAAATTTAAAATAGAAAAGAATGAAAAATTTCTAAATTAAAAGTTGCAAATTTTTAATAATTGATGATTTATTGTTGCTAATTTCATTTTGAAATAGGCTATCTCAAAAAATTCATTGATTACAGACTGATTGAAGACCACTTGATGCTTTCGGATTATAATTCTTATTCTGAGTTAAAATTTGCGAATTCATGCTGAAAAAATTAATTAAGTTTTACGTGCACTGTAAGAAATTTTTGAAATACTTACGTACATTTTTATTTTCTCTTAATTTTTTATTTCCCACTAAGAGTAGTCCATATTTTGTTTTAATTCGCATCGTTGAATTTTCCTTCAAAGTAGTAATCGCTGTTCTAAGTAATGAATTTTGAAACGCACACATAGTTTAAAAATAATTAACAAAAATACTCGACCTATTTTTTTCTGTATAGTTTATACATATTACGCATACAAATTAATAATGCTATTAGCCCCGTCCCCCCTCTATTTTCTGAAAATCCTTAATTCACTCCCTTTCTATCTGCTCTTTTTCTGTAATTTTTTTCCACCAAATATTTATCTTCCTGTGGTATTTATTTTGCACGCGGGAAAATCTATCTTTATTTTTAAATACGCTTGTTTTCTTAACTTTGGGTTTTAAATTTTGTAACTTTCATCGGAGTGCTGTTTACTTTTTTTTTTTACGGTGGAAAAAAACGCTTATTGGGTAAGATTAAGATTTTAAAACGAAATGAAATTTTGAAAGCTTTCAAAAAAAAAAAAAAAAAAACGTGATGATGCGCAGCAGAATTTGCAATAAGGATGAAGCGTTTTTTCCAACACCCTTTTCCCTAACTTTCGTTCTCATTATCTTGTTTTACGGATTACTTCTTTCGGGATATTTTCAGCCATAACCAAAGCTAAATTCGTGCCGCAACGTTTTAGTTCGCTAGATAATTATGAGAGTAGTTTTTCAATTACGTACCGAACGTACGTACCCTCCCCCTCCCCCCTTATCACTCATACACTCATCTCGCTATTCTTCATTTATTTAATTTGGCGATAAATTGCTCGGTTTTTTCCTCCATTTCGTTACTTCACATCACATCGTTCGTTACCTTTCGACGTAGGTATTGTATCGATTTGGAGACGTATCTCGGCGCCAGTCATTTTAATTTCTCAAAGAGTCGAGAATAAATTTGCAAAGTTTATTATTCGGCCGTTCGAAGGTGGACGATTGTGTGAACAAAATTTTTGCAGCTTCGAATCGAAATTAAATACAAATTTTTCATTTTTTTTTTTTTCAACCATTCCGATAGCTGGATTTAGAGAAAAAAATATCAGAAATTTTGAATTTTTTCGCAAAAAAGGTAACGTTGGACGAGAAAAAAACTCCCAATTTTGTTATTTTTTGATGAGAAATATTCTGTTTCTGCGTATTTGAATTGACTTTTCTCTTCCCTGCAGAGGAGTTTTGATTGTGTTGTCTTTGAATTTGAAGCTATAATTTTTCTAAATAAAACACCAGTTTGTAATTATGTTGGTAATTGTACGAGTTGGTAACACGTAAATCAGGGTAATTCATTTTGAAAGTATTCTAATTCAGTTTATGAGTAAGCTTATATGCGTGTATTTTTGTTCTATTCCTTGAAATATTTTATTGGTTTTCTATTTCTCGGTTTAATGTGAATTTTTTTTTTTTTTTTTTTTAATTATTATTATTATTATTATTTGTTACGTAATTATTGTATATATCAATATGATGTATCGCATTATCTCTATTTTTCTGTTTCATTTGTAAAAGTGTATTTCACTTGAGTAATGTTTACCTTTATGAACATTCCTTCGAACAAAAGCATAAATTATTCTCTACATTTATATGCGTACGCTATACATGAAGCAAGGCGTATGAAATTTGGAATACCTTCGGAGAATATAATTCCCATTTCTGTGCTAGTTAACCCGTCGAAAACGTGATTCGATCAATTTTAGTGAACACGCTTCATTCATTTTTAATTAAATCTATCCGACCAATCGAGCCTTAAATTGGAGTGTAAATTAAAAAAATTCTCTGCATGTATATTATTTATTATGTAGGTCTACGTACCTATTTTACAACTTCAACCAACGATTTATTATTATGATATAATACTTATTTCGAATTAACTTGTGATAAAAGTGAAAATTTTTTAAAAGCTTGTAATACGTTTAATGGTGAACTTTCATATGTGTATATTTTTATTTTAATAACAAATGAAATATTACGACGCAGGATAATTTTTTTTTCGCTAAAATAAAAAAGGAGACTGACGTAAGCGTTTTTCTAAAAATAAAATAAAAATATTAAGTATAAATTTTTAATTTATTCAAGATAAAATATTAAGACTTGAAAATCGTGTTTGTGATATTGAATGATCTGTTTGTTTGTTTTTTTTATATATATATAAACTTATATTTGCTGTAACATTTTTTTAAGAATTTATCACATTCCTCACCCTAGTATTTTCGCGGTGTTTGGTTCTGGGATGATTCTGAAACTATATTTGAAGTTGGCATCGGCTCGTTAGCGGCTTGCTCGATAAGCTTTTAATTTTCTATTTAGAATTAACTTATTAAACACGCATTTTGTAGGCATTAAATGATATTTTTTTTATAGGAAATGTAGTATTTAGGCAGGCTTAAATTGTAGTTTATAAAGAGCTTCGAAAAATGGTGAAATATTTTTTTGTAACTTGTAATGTTTGTATACCATACTAGTCACATATTTTATCAAATCAGATGCAGTATTTTGAAAACTAGTTTTCTTATATTAAAAAGATAAATTCCTCGATATGTAACTCAGGTATGAATACTTGTGTACGTTTCCAATTGCGACTTTTGTACTTAACGACCAAAAAAATAATAACTATTATATTATTAATTAAAGTATAATGAATACTTGTCATTTTGTAATAGGAGACTTTGGAACCAAGAGTATGTGATAATGGTTTTTTCTCTTTTCTTTTTTCCTTTCTATTTTTTTTTTTTTTTTTTTTTTTTTTTTTTTTTTTTTTTTT